>OVBB01000027.1:0-116783 GCA_900406415.1 Isatis lusitanica
GAACTCCTCTGTTCCTTTTGAAGACAAGATCAATCTGATATTTGATTGTCACAATAATAAGGATCTATCTAGCTTCCATCGTCAACTTCCGATTTGGGTACTTTGGAGAATCTGGAAGAGCAGGAACAAACTTATGTATCAACACCAAACAGGTACTTGGAACAATGATATGCAAGACGCAATTCGAGATGCTTTTGAATGGATTTCGACATGTGAGCAGCCCCAAACTGATTCTACATCAAACGTAGTCCATGGTCCTAATACTTCTAATCATTGGAATCGACCACCTATTGACATTATCAAATGTAACTATGACTGCAGCCACCCTAATACTTCCCATCCTTCCTCTGCGGCATGGTTAGTTCGAGATGATCAAGGAAACTATCTGGAATCTACCCGAAATACTGGTCAAACATGTAACTCAACTATTGAAGCAGAGTTCTAAGCTCTTTTAATGGCAATGCAGCATATGTGGATCAGAGGTTATAGACGGGTAATATTTGAAGGAGACAATCAACAACTTTACAAAATCCTGCGACAGAACCAGTGCAACTTCGCTCTTCATAACTGGATCCAAGAGATTTTATTCTGGCAAAATAGATTTGATTTTGCGACTTATAATTGGGTTCCACGCTCTAAAAACCGTGCTGCTCATACTTTAGCTAAGGCTTATGTTTTAAATCCTCATTTTCAACATTTCTCAAATGTTCCATCGTGTTTGGGGGATATCCTACACGAAGACTTCATTCTTTCAAGTTAATATAAGTTTGTTTGATGTTAAAAAAAAAGAAGAGACCAGCGATATATTTTGTTTGGAAACAACTCGTGATCTATCCTACCTTCATTTAACTCCGTCTTATTTTATCCCCACATGGAATATATTAATCCGTGTAACCGAACAAGCCTCTGAGGTGGTATCGGCCTGAATGAGAAACCCCAGAAGGTTTACCGAAAGCATCTCTAGGGCTTAACTGCTTTAGGCAACAACACCCGAAATCTCATCCTTTCTTCTGGTGTGTTTCGCAAGGAATATTGTCATCTTTCCTTTTCCCTTGCAAGAAATGACCAGAGATATGTTATTGTTTATTACTCTCTCAATCTAAATCCATCTTTTTGATTCTTCTCGCAGCGGCTAATCGAGGGCTGCTTGTACGGTTTTTGCTTCCAAATTTATCGTAGAATCGCTACGAGGATTTCTTTCAATGGCGACTAGAAAGCTGATTCGAGATTTGCTGATCACAAAGCAGCCTCTGTACCTGCAATTGGCGCACCAAAGGGTCCGTGCGCTTATCGATTCCTTTTCTAGTGTTTGTGATTACGAGCTGCGAATTGGGCTTACATGGATTTGCTAATTTTGTTTGTTTGTTTAGAGAGTGGGCGCAAGGCTAGGGTTTCTGCCACCCAACGGGTATTCGATTCATCGCAGGTTCAGCGTCTTCAGCGAATTCTCGAAGAAAATTAGAGGGGAAGCTGAAAGGTATTTTCTTTTGATGCGAATTGTTATTTATGTTTCTTATTCTCTCTTCGTAGCTCATGTTCTTCGTTGACATTGTCGCAGCAACCCTGAATTTCAACGAACAGTGAAGGAGCTCAAGGAAAAGGCAGAAGAGTTTAAAGGTGTGAAAGAGGACCTGAAAGTTAGGTAATTTACATTTACACATTGCCCTTACTTAGAAAGACATACATTGTGTTTCATAGGAAGCTTATGAATGAAATGGAAAACGCAGAACCAAAGAAAAGACTGAGCAGCTGTACAAGCAAGTTGACGGGGTCTGGACTGAGGCTGAATCCGTTGCAAAAAAGGTATGGTCTACGACAAGAGCCTGGAATTGGCACCATATATGTATTCTTCTTTCGAGACTTTTTTTTTGAAAGGCATTATCGATAAATCAAAACATGTGCAAAGATTTCCTAAGCTGGGTTATTTCTTCTTTGCTAGATTTGCATATTTGTTAAGAATCATTTGCTGTACCTGTATGTATGAAGTATCGCTTGTAGTTTGGTAACTGAATGTAATTGTTTTACGTAACTGTAACTCGCTATTTATATGTTTGAGGACCCGACTTTGTACATTGTTAAAAGCTATACAATCGTTTCTTACCAAACAGCTTTGGCGGTGCAGGTGTCTTCAAGTGTGAAAGACAAATTCTCAGCGGCAACAGAAGAGGTTTTGCTGGAAGCCCACCGCTGTTTTTAGTCATATCAGTGATCAATTATGGTACTTTTTGGGGTTAAATTCGGTTTTGCATTTTTTTTGTGGTCAGGTCAAGGGGTCATTCAAGCTCGGTAAGGAGGAGAATGCAGAGTCAGCGAGCACATCAGGCACAGGTACCTCTAACGCGGAAAACCACCAGCAGCAGCAGCAGCAGCAACAGCAACAATCAGGCACTACTGAGGGTCAGCGTACGTTTTTTGGAAAAATCAAGTCAAGCATTTCTTCTCCCCTTGACTTAGCGAGGAAGGGACTTGACATTGTGAAGGATGAATTGCAAGGAGGCTCGTCTAAAAAGAAGCACCTGGAATACACGCCTCCCCCACCATTTACCGGTGTGAGAAGTACAAGAACGGATCTGGTGGTTACTCCAACAAAACAATCTAAGTGGCAAAAAAAATGGGAATCGTTAAGAGAAAAGGTAAGCGATCCTTTTTGTCCTGTCCGCTTATGCCATGTTTTGTAAGGCTCTTATTAACTTGTTTGCTTTGAATTTGATTTAGATGCAAGCATACCCTGCTTTTAAACGTCTAAGCGGGATGAGTGAGCCTGTTGTCAACAAGAGCCAAGAGGTAATGAACGACTTTTTACTCTTTTCGTTCAAAGATCTTATCTTGCAATAATCTCTTTGATGATACTACTTTGTACTTGTAAATTGGCAAATGCATTTGGACCCTGTAGATTGCAGAAGATTTTGTTGAAAGATGGGAAACCAGTGACAACCCGATTGTTCACAAAATTCAGGAGTATGTTCCAATTGCTCCCTTATTATCTTCCTTAAAAATGAACATACTTACAACAGCTTATATTGTTTGGCAGCATAAACGAGGCAATGTTTAACGAAACGGATTCTGGTTCAACTTACAAAGAAATACGCCGACGAGATCCGTAAGTAGTAGTTGTAGATGCTGGTTGGTTTGAAAATGTCCCCCCGGGTAATGATATTCTTATCTCTTACATGGTCAGATCGTTCTCCTTGCCGGACTTTGCTGCAGAAGTTCATGAAGCCATCAGACCAGTCTTGAATGCATATAGCAAGGTGAATCTCGGGTTTTGAAATGGATCATCTACCCCCATCTTCGATTTTTGTTGCCTCTAATTAGTTTCCCATCTCTGAGCCAGGGAGATGCTGAGACTTTGAAGAAGTATTGCGGCCCGGAAGTAATTCAACGGTGCACGGCAGAGCTCGCAGCTCTACGAAGTCATGATTTGTTTTTCGATCACAAGGTAAGGTTTTTTTGCTCTTGGTTCAGCCACGGGATCCTACTTGGCATGTAAGGACATGACTCACTGGCTTCATTTTGTGTTGTTCAGATTCTGCATATATCGGAAGTCGAAGTTGAAGAGACAAAGATGATGGGAACTACCCCCACAATCATCGTCAGGGTAATGGTCTTCCATTTTTCTTACGAGATCTTCCTTTAGCTAAGATTTGCATTTGATGGATTTATCATCTTTAATGTCAGTTCCAAACGCAACAAATCTTCTGTGTTCGCGACAAGAATGGCAAAATCAAAGAAGGAAGCCAGGTAAATAGAAGAAACTGTGAAACCAATAATGTCTATTATAAATCAAAACCCAAAACATATATAATCCACAGTGCTCTAAGAATTTGTTGTTGTTGTGTGTGTGTATTGGATGTAGGACACGATACACTCGGTGCACTATAAGTGGGCAATGCAACAAGTGGATGCAGCAGAGTTAGGGGAAGAAGCTATTTATCCCATTTGGAGGCTCAGAGATATATGTAGACTTGGTGCTGCTCCGGCTCTCATTTAAATCCTTGGTTTATCTTTTTAACCTTAAAGCTAAGCCTCTCTCTCTCTCTCTCTCTCTCGCTGAAATGTACCATTTATAATATACTCACATCTAGTTCACTCTTTTCTCTCCATTTTCGCTTCACCGGTTTCTTTCTCTCGGGAAGAATTGGGTTCCCATGTTTCCGGGGGATAAGTTTTGACAAATATTTTGTTAGTTCCCATGTATTTTTTTTTTGGTCCCAAGGGGCTAAGCACTCTTTAGAAAAAATAAGAAATATTTACATTTGGCAATGAATTGTGGTTATCATCTTTCAGTTTTTTTAAAAAGAAGCCATTCTTATCAAATACTACTTGAGACTTATGTCCCACTTTCCAGTCTTATAATTCTCATCGAACCAAAATTTGTAGCCTCTCAAAATAGTTAGAGAAAAACGGTCTTCACATTCCAGAATTTATTTCATGAACACATGGAATATTCTCGGTTACTTTTGTATTTAATAAACCTACCATTTCCGTGTTTACTCAAACTAATTAGCTGACTTTTTTTATTATTTGAATTTCTGCTCTTAGCGCAAAAGAGACTATGATTACTTATCATGAGATTAGATATGAGAAACAGCGTAGAGATTAAGCAGCAAGTGGCATATTCTCGGTTACTTTTGTCTTCCTCGTGGCGTGCGAACTAAGCTGAACGCAACTTGTATATAATCCTCTATTATCTCCCTTTTGATTTATACTCACTCTCTTCTGAATCTCAACCATCTTAAAAATATTGCGTCATGTCTTACCTGAAGATTAAGCTTTTCCCAGCCAAGAGGGCTTGGAAGGGCATAGCCGCCAAATTCCACAAACTCCGGAGATCCAAAACCAAACTCCAAACCCGGTACGGTGCATCAGCTTCCGCCAACCGTTCAAGCCACCGACCCGGGAAGAATGCTCGAGACAGAGGCTCCAGTGTTTTTTTCCTCATCCGTCTAAAGAGAGGTTGCTTGTTCAAGAAGAAAAGCAAAGCTGTTGCTGCTGTTTACGTTGATAAGCTCTTCACAGAAGCGAATTGGATTCCAGCAAAACAGTGGAAGCCGGAGGAAGAGTTGCATCCAGAGAAGGGAATAGACGAGAGAGCCGAAGAGTTCATCAACAGAATGAAAGCAGAAATGATCGCTGCACGCAACTTGCACAACTCATAAGCAGACTTGATAACTAGTATTTATTTTCTTGTGTATAAAAAAAGGCCAATTTCGACTATTCTGTAAAAAAATCATATTCCTTTAGTAGTTACACTTATACATCCTATTCCTTTAACAATATATCTCACCTAACAAGATAAGCTAAATCGGATGAACTGATCAAATAAATCGGTGTGTATATACAGAATTACAGACCTTATGGAAAATGTCAAACTGAGATTCTGTTTGATGAGAAACATGCAGCGGCATGTTGGTTAGTCCCTTGAGATCCGAACAAGCAAACCAGAAGTTGTTTGAAAAGTTTTCAGGTGACCGGAGCCAATGAGATCTCGTATGTGAAATCTCATATCCAGAGGAGAGAAGCGGAGTCGTTTCTTTTCAAGCTCGGCCAAGAACATCTCTTTATGTCGCTTGCGCTGTAGCAATGAGAGGAGCTCCTTCCTTCCCTGATCAGATTGAGAGTAAGAAAAGGATGACCTGAAGAGAGGAAGTTGATAAAAACGTTTTCTGAAGGGTGTACCTGCAATAGGCCCTTCCACAGTTTACCGATACTCGGAATGGCAAACCAGTACATGTCTGGATCGATAAGTTGGCGTGTCTGAGAGAAAAATGGTATGAAGAGTTAAAAGAGGGGGAGAAAGATACGTGGAGGAGTGTATAATTCTTTACTTACAAGAAGGCCTGCGTTAATTAAGAGAGTGATGTGCGCATCCTTCACCTTACCGCCCAGTGACAAGAGCGAACACTGCAGTGAATTTATTGATAGCCTAAGTGAAAAGTTGAAAGCTTTTGGCAACCATCATGCACAAGACGAAAACATATTTGGTGTAAAGTAGCAAAATGACTCACAAGCTCATGATGTCCAATACTGGGTTCAAGCTTTGAATCAAGGACATGCTCTTTGAACCACTTGAAAATTTCAGTATCACTCTGTTTGTTCTCTTCCATCCTCCTCACTATTCGATCAACCTAACATAACATATTGGATTACAGGAAAATGCTAAGGGATTATCACTTTCAGATTTTAATTAGCTCAACCATTTTCTCGAAACCAAAACTAATGTAAACAAAAAACACGACAAGGAGAGTATATCCTTTTGAAAGGCAGCAAAATGGTAACCTGGTTAAGATAGTCATCCAAAAAGATTATTGCATGATCATCTTTTCCAGTGTTGAGCTTGAAAACACGAACAACTTTATCCCTCCGTAAGCGCTGCACCAAAGTAGAATAATCATTACAAAAAAGAATACGAATTTTCAAAGGAAGATATGAGAAAGTGCAAATACGAAATCAGAAACTACGGTTAGAGTAGAAACCAAACCTCTAGTTCTCTGTCCACTTGGGTTCTGTCGTTGACGCTACTGTATAACTGCGACTGTAATATGAATTTCGGGACCGAAGCCTGTTATAGATGAGCAGAGACAATTGAAGAGACAAGATAAATGAAAACAAATTCAGACTGAGAATGTCCAATTGATTCAATAACTAATCGAACCTGGTCAATGCGAGGAAACTGGGCCCGCATCATCCGAAGCGCGACAGAAGTGTCGCTAAAGGTAAGTTCATCCTCTGATACGAACACAAAAGCACATTCGGAGTTAGAGCTACATATACATACAATCAATCGGAATAATAACAAAATCGAGGGAAAAATTCGACTCACGGAGAGAAAGGCATTGATCCCCAGACAGTACTCCTCCATCTTCACTTGCAGCGTGACTGCATCCAACTTCCTCCTCGTCTTCCTCACGCCGGCGCTTCTTCCCTCCGGCGGTGGACGCGGAGGCGGAGAATTCAGGATTTGTGATTTTCTTCATTTTTATTTTTCCTTTCTCGCAGACAAGACACGAAACTCGTGAAAGAATTTTGACTTTTGTCGACGTAAATTGTTTTATCATGGGGCAGTTTGGGCCTCCAACCTTAAGTCCATTGAGAAATAAGGAGAAATGGGCCTACTAATGAGCCCAATTATGAATGATTATTATTCGTTAATGGGCCAAACAAAAAAGATGTAGTGACTAAAGAAGAAAAGTGAAAGGGCGAAAGAATGCGATCGGAGAGAGAGAGATGGAGAGCGGTCTGATATCGGTGGACCGGTGGAGGAGTGGAAGTCAGGCCTACTTCCTTACTCATATGCACTCCGACCACACTCGTGGTCTCTCCGGCGACTGGTCTCACGGTCCTCTCTACTGCTCCCGAACCACCGCTTCTCTCTTCCCTTCCCGGTTCCCCGGCTTCGACCTCTCCTTGCTCCGCGTCGTCCCCCTCTCTTCATGGCGATCACTCTCCCTCCGCTCTCCTTCCTCCGGCTCCGACGTTATCCTCCATCTCATGGCCATCGACGCCCGCCACTGTCCCGGTACGACGATCTCTGATTTTACTAGTCTCAACTCTCTCTCTCTCTTGATGTGACGACGCCTGGTGGTTTAGGGTCGGTGATGTTCATGTTCCGTGGAGATTTCGGATGCTTCCTCTACACCGGAGATTTCCGGTGGGAATGTGATGATGATGCAGCAAGGACGACTCTCGTCGGTGCTATTGATGAATTCCCCGTCGACATTCTCTACTTGGACAACACCTACTGCAATCCGGTTTACACTTTCCCTTCCCGCCAAGTCGCTGCCCGTCTGGTTCGTCTTCAACACTAACTATTTCCCCACTCGCTCGTCCCTTTCTCTTCACATGTGTTTACATCTTCTGCAGGTTGCTGACATAATCGCCTCTCACCCTTCCCATGATGTCGTCATCGGAGTTGACTCTTTGGGGAAGGAAGAACTTCTTGTCCATGTTTCCCGCATTCTCAATATCAAGGTCTTGCTTTCTTCGAATCTCGCAATTGGGTTATACATTAACACAGCTCATCTCATGTGTGTGTTGTCCTCTTAGATTTGGGTTTGGCCGGAGCGTCTCCGTACCATGCATCTCCTTGGCTTCCAAGACATTTTCACGACCGATACTTCCCTTACAAGAGTGCGTGCTGTCCCTCGTTATAGTTTCAGCATTCGGACACTCGAGGGCTTGAATACCATGTCCCCAACCATCGGCATCATGCCTTCAGGTCTCCCATGGGTCAAAAGAGATGACAAACTCTCTGCTTCTCTTCTGAACACTTATAACAATACTACAAGTAGGAAGCCTGCTCAACAGAAAGAGTTACAAGCGGCGGTGCATCACTTCCACGACTGTATGTATTCGGTTCAGTACTCTGATCACTCATGCTACCAGGAGATTGGCGACTTCATTAAACTTGTCAAGCCCAAGAGCATGAAAGGCATTGTGCTTTCATCCTCATGTTATGTTGACCCTCTCTACTATTTTGGGCGTATCTGCGGAGCTAGCCAACCGCCAGAGCTCTTGCTTCTCAGGCCTGACACCACCACAGAGCAACGTCGAGCTGTTAGGATCAAGTCACATTCTGCAAGCGACGAGACAAGAGTTCCGAGAAAAGAAATGAGGAGAAAGGGAGATGGTCATTCGAGTTTAATGAGAAACAAGAAGAGAGCACGTATACAAGTTAAGTGCGCCAAAATTTTAGAGGTTGATTAGAAGACAGTGTCTAACATGGAAGAGACGATGGTGTTTATGTGAATGGTCTAGTACAGGGCACAATCTTTTTCTATTTTCCGAGATAGAGATGCAAATAAATGAATAGTACGCTGTTTGGCTTTGTTTGATTGATCAATCGACAAGGTTCTAAAGATATTTGGATGTCTAAAATCTGGCACTCTTGAAAATAAATAACTTTTCGATTTCTTTCAAGGTTCACGAATATTGCTCTTAACTCACTATCTGGAGTCATACAAAGACGGTTCAAGTCAACCTTTCATTAAGAGACAACATAGCAGCAATAGAAGAACATTAAAACCAACACAAGCTTTGGTGTTTCAGTACTTGACAGGGGCGCCCTGTGTCGGTAAGAGACCGAATCGCTTCTTCAACGTCACTCTCTCCTTTGAATATTTATCGTCAGGGGAGAATCGGGCTGCAACAGCACAAATATTTTGCTTTAAACTCGAACGATATGTTTTTTTCAACATTCTATGAAAAACACAGAGAGGTCTGTAAAGCTAGACTCACCTGGATGGGCAGACTCAGTGGCTAACCCGAGCGGCGATTCCTTCTGCACAATTGAGTTTGATTGATGTTTAAGCAATGAAGTAACGACACAGTTTGTAAACAACAGTAAGCACAGAGAAAAAAAAAGGAAAAATATCTTAATAAAAGCAATCAAAACCAAGCTCAATGTGTATGAGGGAACTTCTATCTGACAAAGGTTAAGCTTAAACAAGAAAAATCAAGCTCAATATGTCGGAAAGCATAAACTTATATCTGCTAATTAAAGATTAAGCAAACAAAACCAAGCTTAATTATGAACATAAATTTTATTCACGAAGATTTAAACCATTTTGAACTTGTTACTTTCTTCTAGGCTCTAGTACAGTGGGATGTCTATAAATTTATAAAATCTGTAGTTTTCCCTCAGAAATATATTATTACAATCTCAAGAAGAAGAAAAACAGAGTTTTAGTTTCGAAATCTAGAAAGACAAGAACAAGACTATACATAGGAGGTAAGCATGCTAAAAAGAGATGAGATTAGGAAAGTGAAGGTACCTTAGTGGTGTAAACCTTCTCGCCCTTCTCGTTGATATAGCACTGAAGATACATGGTCGTTTGATTTCAGCGAATCCCTGTGCAGAAAGTTAGGATTAGGGCAGACGAGAAAGAAAACAAAGTGAGATTCAGAGAACAAGATTGGTACCTCAGAGATGTTTTTTATTTTTCGAGCCGAGAAGACGATTAGGGTTTTTCAGAAGCAGCGGTAGAAAGGTTTTTTGTCAATGTATATATAAAGTTCTCGATTTAGAAACAAATGGGCTTTAAATCAAAACTTGTAAGCCCAATAAAGCCCAACTCTGAAGAGCCCAGTTTTTGCACGCGGGTCCGTCACGTGCACCAGTTCACGTACGATCTCAACAATTCCGATAACCGGCGAAAAAAGAAAGAAAGAGAGAACGATGGGGAAATCTACAGAGACTCCGGCGACAACGAGTTTTCTTAAATCCGAAGAGAAAACTGTGAAACCTCCTTTCAGACTTGCCGTCGATGACACCAAACCTGTTCTTCAGGACCCGGTAAGGATCTCTTTGTCTCTGGTCCGTATATTGTGTGTTTTTGTTGTTATTGCCCTAATTACTGAATTCAATTTTTGAAGCCAATGAGGTTGTTTTGTTTGGATCAAAAATGAGTTTGGGAATTTATGATATAAGATGTATCTCTTCCGATGTTTAGTTAGTGTGTAGAATGTGAAAGTTAATCGAGTGTGAGATTTGTAGCTAGAAAGAACACAAGAGATCAATCACCAGGTATAAGAGCATTACTTCTTCTCGCCAGATTGTTTCCCTTAGAAATTTAGTGTATACAACAGTTTTAAAGCCCAAATGGTACGAGTTCACTTCAATGGTAACTTTCATTCTTGTTACAAAGAGGATGGGAGACATTGATTCTTACCCATAATAGACATGCTTACTTTTTATTGTTCGGATTCTGTGACTTTTGTCGTAACACTTTTGTTTATCTTCTTCTTCATAGATTCTTAGATCGGACCCAATGGAGACTGAAGAAGCTGTGCTGAGATTGCCCGCTTTCCCAGTGATGAGACCGTCTGAATCGTAACAGAGGTTTTCACCTGACTTGTTTGACATTTCCATTTCGAGGATTGTGAATGCCAAAGAAGATTATATTGTGATTGCTTTCAACTTAGAATCCCATGTTGATAGATGGATACAATATAGCTTTAAGAGCAGAAGAGTGATTCAGTATTTGTGTCAGTCAGCAGGGCCAGACCAGAGTGTGTATTTTCATTATACCACTAGACATTACTGTCACATGTAAGCATGCAAAACTTGATTGAAAAGTAAAATTTTGGTTTGTTGAGGGGTTTTAATCCATCACGTGGACTAGTGACTCAAATGGTTTTCCTGTAACTTGAGAGAGACACTTGTGCGGCCATCGAATCCTTGAATGAGAGTAAAGGTCTCTCCGCTGCCATAATTTGGCATTCAACCTTTGTAACCACCATTCCTATTTTTCTTAACTAATTATCTCAAACAGATGCATGCTATTGGTTTGGTTATCGACTACCGAAACTAGTCAAAGTTTTCATTTAATAAGATATATGAAGATCCAGTCATATTGAAATGAGAAATATATACAAAACAAAGCTAAGGAAGAGAACAAGTCTGCATGAAAGAATCAGAGAAAATGGCGCTGAGAATAATTTGTACAATGGTGAATCGTGGTATACCATAAAAATTCATGGGCTCCAGAGAGATTCACGCTCATTCGATTCCTTTTTCCTCTCTTTCTCCTTTCCGATTGCAGATTTGTTTTCCTCTTCCTCCTTTGTTTTGAATCTCTCACCGTTTAACGTCAAGATTTGATCATTTTTCTTTTCTTCCGATTCTATAGGTCCCTCCATCATTCCGATTTTTAGTTTCTCATGTTTTTGTGTGTGTGTTTGTATTGATTTTTGAAATTATTGGTTTCTGCAGAAGGATTCGTTGAGACTTGTTTTCAATCCGAATATTGATGATGAATTGTTGAGTATATAAAGAGAGAGAGTTTCGATATGGATTCTG
This sequence comes from Isatis lusitanica, assembly GCA_900406415.1. NCBI lineage: Eukaryota > Viridiplantae > Streptophyta > Magnoliopsida > Brassicales > Brassicaceae > Isatis > Isatis lusitanica. The sequence continues at coordinate 11,801 of OVBB01000027.1, forward strand.
CAAAGGGTTGGTTTCAAAAGCGGCAGATGCGTGGAGGATCGAGATATAAGGGTGGTTCAGGTGGTGGTGAAGATAGTAATGGCTCTGGCGAGGAGCAGCAGAACGTGGAAACTGATGAAGAGGCTGTCTCAAATACTACCAAACAGAAAGTCGCAGCAGCTAAACAATACATTGAGAATCATTACAAAGAGCAGATGAAGATTCTGCAAGAGAGGAAAGAAAGGTATCTCTTGTTCCAAACCATAATGTACAAAACCCTTTTTGTTTCTCCCACTGCGTGACTATTTAGTCTTTGGTTCATTCATATTAAACAGGCGAAGCATGCTAGAGCAGAAGCTGGCAGATGCTGATGTGTCTGAAGAAGATCAAAACAATCTTCTCAAGTTTCTGGAGAAGAAAGAGACAGAGTACATGCGCCTTCAACGCCATAAGCTAGGCGTTGCTGATTTTGATTTGCTTACAATGATTGGCAAAGGTGCATTTGGGGAGGTATGCATGTCTTTTTGGGGAATACAATATTTTTTTTTCTTTTTTCGATGCTTGTTAAACGATATATTTGTTCTCGGTGCTGCTGCTTCTCTAGGTTAGAGTTTGTAGAGAAAAGACGACAGGTCAAGTTTATGCAATGAAAAAGCTCAAGAAGGCCGAGATGCTTCGCAGAGGCCAGGTGATGAGACTTCCCTATCTAATGCTACTTTGATGTGGTGTCTTGTATTGTATGTGAACCAATCATTCCTGACTCGACTTATATTTCAAAGGTTGAGCATGTGAGAGCAGAGAGGAACTTGCTTGCGGAAGTGGACAGTAACTACATAGTTAAGCTTTACTGTTCATTTCAAGATGATGACCATCTTTACCTTGTGATGGAGTATCTTCCTGGTGGGGATATGATGACTCTGCTGATGCGCAAAGATACTTTGACCGAAGATGAGGCCAAGTTCTATGTCGCTGAGACAGTTCTCGCCATCGAGTCCATCCACAGGCACAATTACATCCATAGGTTCTGTGAGAGTAAACCTAAACACAATTCATGTTTCTTTTGCGTATTGGATGTGCATGAGCTTATCTTCTTTCCTTTTACTTTTCGCAGGGATATTAAGCCAGACAACTTGCTGCTTGACAGATATGGGCATCTGAGACTGTCCGATTTCGGATTGTGTAAACCTTTGGACTGCAGTGCCATTGGAGAAAACGAATTTTCAAACAATTCGAGTGGATCTACAGAGCAAGAGGCTGGATCAACTGTTCCCAAACGCACTCAGCAGGAACAACTAGAACATTGGCAGAGGAACAGGAGAACGCTAGTAAGGCTTCAAATTCATCTTTGAGAATTTGAGTTTAACTTTTGCTGCTTGGTCTCTCTCTCTCTCTGTATGTGTTTGATTAACACATGAAACGACAGGCTTATTCCACAGTTGGCACACCAGATTACATAGCTCCAGAAGTTCTATTGAAGAAAGGCTATGGGATGGAGTGTGACTGGTACGAAATTGAGGCTATCTTTTTTTGTCAGTGCATTATCACAAATTATGAGCTCACATACTCCATCAGATTTTGATCTGTACTGTTCTGCCAATTAAGGAATGAGCTTGGGAGTTTGGAACCTTGGTAGACTCAACATCTAATCAGTCATGGTTTTTTTAATATCTAGAGGGTTCTTTTTTCCTCGTTGCTAACATTACCATCAAGTCCATGCTCACATTTGAACGAGTATACATCTTGATGGGGTTTAGCTAGTAATTAGTTAAAGGGGACCATATTGATATAGTATATGGTGACACGGTGTACATATTTGCACCTTGCATAGGACGCTAATGCAGTTTACTCAATAAAATGCTATGTAGGTGGTCTCTTGGAGCTATCATGTACGAAATGCTAGTAGGATATCCGCCGTTTTATTCAGATGATCCTATGTCAACCTGTAGAAAGGTAATATGCTCTCATAATCTATAGTAATACTGACAAGGGAACCAAGAATGGGACTTTCACCTTCCACTTATACATTGATATTTGGTTGCAGATAGTAAACTGGAAAAGTCATTTGAAATTTCCAGAGGAAGCAATATTGTCGCGGGACGCAAAAGATCTTATCAACAGCCTGTTGTGCAGTGTCAGACGTAGGCTTGGTTCCAAAGGTGCTGATGAGATAAAGGTGTTGTATGGTGTGTCTTTAAAAGTCTTTTCCTTTTTACAAGTATGTAGAGTTTTTATTAGCTTCTCGAATTCGCGACTATGTTCGGAATATAGCTTGAGTATGGATATAACAGTTCCATCTGCAATCCAAAATCGGTGAGGTTGAGAGCATGAGATGATTTCTCCATTTGCAGGCTCATCCATGGTTTGAACCTGTTGACTGGGATACAATATTCGATATGGATGCAGCGTTTGTTCCAGAGGTCAATGACGATTTAGACACTCAGAATTTTGAGAAGTTTGACGAGGTAACATATCTTTGGATTTGATGGAAGCACGAGATCTTGAGTTACTCATTAATTTTGCATCTGATCATTCATCTTAATTTGTTTTATTTGGTGATGTATGCAGTCCGAATCACAAACTCAGACATCATCCAAGTCTGGTCCATGGAGGAAGGCAAAGCTACTCCCTGCAACGATTCAAGATTTTCTTGCTTATTACATGCATGGATGTTTGATCAATTTCGCTTTTGACTTTTGCAGATGTTGTCGTCAAAGGACATAAACTTTGTAGGGTACACTTACAAGAACTTCGAGATCGTTAATGATTACCAAGTTCCTGGAATGGGTACACACTTGATCACTGGCTCTTGTCTTTGAGTTTGAATGTTACTAATGCATGCTTCAATGCCGTTTGTAGCGGAGTTAAAGAAGAAGAACAAGTCGAAGCGACCAATGGTCAAGGCACTCTTCGGTACACACCTTTCTTTTATGCCTATTTCCATGTGAAAAATCTTGGAAGATCAACCTTGCTTATTTTATGTTTTGAAACCGTTCCATAGATAGTGGATCATCAGAGACATCGGATTCTCCGGAAACAACAACGAGATCGGCTAGTGATCGACCTCCTCCTACTCCGGTGGTTCAGGGAAGCTTTCTGAAACTTTTGCCACCAGAGCTTGAAGTGAGGCCAAAGCAGGAAGAATCCGAAGCTTGCTAAAACAGCAAAAAGGCTTAATCTATTTGGAGTTGAGTTGTGTCCTCAGTGTTTAGACGATAGCAAAATTACCAACCGACCACTCCTGCTATCTTCAATATCAACCAAGTCTCATGCTTGTTGACATGCAAAATGCACTTTTTTCTTTCTTCTTGTTTCATTTTACATGATTGTAGTTTTCTTGAAAGAAAACCAAGTTGGTGTTCAAAGTGTGTATAAAAACTATGGATGCTTATATTTTGTGTATATATATTGAATATTATTCTCAGTAGTGTTCGTCTAGAACGGTGGAATCATATTTGCTTCCAAATTACATCTCCTACTTCATTTAAGGATTGAAAACAACTGGAAGTATTTTCTTCATTGCAAACAAGTGTTTTCTTTTGCAGTGAAGAAAAAGAAAGAATCACAAGAAAGAAGATTTGAATGCGGTTATAATTGATGATTAGAAAATCAAACACATATCTCCTTTTTCAGCTTAGAAAGCTCCTGTTTCACAACGCCAACCATCTGCAAAACAAACATTCTTTACGTTACACATTTCACGAAATTCATCACCACAGTTACTAATAAATAACTTTAAGACATCATAAGAGGTATTTCTTGGTAAACAAGTAAGAAGTGAGGCCAAACCGATCCATACTAGAAACCAAAAAGAAAAAATGAAAAACACGAGCCAAAACCAACAAACAGACAAAGGTATGGTGGAAATATCCTAGTAGATAAAGTTCCAATTTGGATGGTTTGATTCCTAAAACGAATAACACAATCTACAGTCCATAACTGAAAAATGAAATTTTACAAGAAAATAATCTATAGTAGAAATACAAACCTTAATTTTGGCCAACATGGCCTTGAACCTGTCAAAATCATTGAGGGCAGCTCTTCTTTGTTGCACAAAAAGTTTCCTACCCCATGAACTCTTCTCCCACTTGTTCTTCACATCTGCGTTTGTTATATGAATACTAAAGAGCTCATATAAGAGAAATAATCAAAAGTTAAAATTGGGTAACAAGAACAACAAGTCACCAGCTTTTTTCATTGCCTCAATCAGATTCTTCTTCTTAGGCACTCTGTTGATATCAATCATGATATCAGTAAGAGACAGCCTCTTCAAATTAATCTGGATCCTCTCCATGTCAGGGGCATCCACAAGTGCCTAAACCAGGACACGACAATCAGATAGATACCATTTTTCAAAGATGCATAAACAAGGAAAACTAGTTGACATTAGGTTATCTTGACAAGAAAGTTACCCTGTTCTGGTCCACAACATCCACGATTACCACTAGCTTTCCGTAATCCTCGCCGTAATTCACAAGTGCCACTCTTCCTATCTCCACGAATCTCTTGAAACCCTTCACAACACACATTTTCAAACATATTCAAAGATAACAGCTACTTTTACTACAGGATCAACTGAAAGACAAGACAAAATCATGGTCTGAGGTATCTTAGTAGTATTTGCATAACTCTACTAAATAGTAAATACATTGCTCTATAACTGCATGAACGTCTCTCACCATTTTCGCCGGCGGAGAATCAGATTATGCGGCGAATAGATCCTTCGGTATACTCACGGTACGACCAAGAGTCTATGAGGGGTTTGGAAATAGTCGCTGTATAACTAGGCCCATAATCATACAGAAAAGCCCACTAGAAATGTCAAAGGCCCATTCAGTTAGTTGGGCAATCCGTTTTCTAACTAACCGAATTGAGACGGAAACTGAACCGAAACTCATAAATTAGTGTTGGTTCGGTTAAAAATGCAGAGAGAGTCCTAGAAATAGAAGCATGGAAGGAAAATCGGAGGAAGAAGACAGGCATGTGTCTGAAGATTGTCGAGACTCCGGCTGCTTAGGATCTCAATCTGCATAATTTGAGCCTGTATGTATGTATGTATACGCTTGTTTTCCTAATTTCTTTGTAGATTTATTTAAATGATTGCCTCTATTCGGATTCTGGATCCTCTGAAAAATGATCTTCTGATGCTGATTTGTGTAATGTTCTCGTGGTGTTGATGATCATGTTTGGATTTTAGGATACTATCTGATTCATTGGAGCTTCAAGGTTGCAAAAATCATATAAATGGTCCTTCTTTTTGGTTTCATATTCTAAAGTTTCCGTTTTTCTCCTTCTAAGACAGGATCTGGCTTCGGTTTTTTTCAGTGGTCTGATGAATGATCTCTGTGGGGGATGGTTGCGTATGAGCTTGGTTTGACAAAAGTTTGAGCAAAGGGTTGAATGTTTTGCTGCGGATTTATGTGGAAATCCGGAGGAGAAGATTTGCAAGGTTTCTTTCCAGTTAGACCAGAATGTCAAGCAGATGTTCCAAGGACCCGTTTTAAATCAAGGGTTTGTGCGTTTTCTCAATGACCTGAATATTTCATAGCTTGAGGAATTGAGATATTTGGGTCCTATCAGAGATCATGTAGCTATTGGGAATGATCCATCTTGACACGTAATATTCTCAGGCTGGAAAAACTCTAAGCGCTAGAAGATGGCACGCTGCGTTTACGGAAGATGGGCATTTGGATATGGAAAAAGTGCTTCGACGTATACAGCGTGGGGTGAGTCTACTTTTCCATCTCTTCTGGTCTCTACCATTGTTGCTCTTCTTGTTCACTTCTCGTTTCTCTTACCAGGGAATTCATCCCTCGATCAAAGGCGCTGTTTGGGAGTTTCTGTTAGGGTGCTACGATCCAGACAGCACGTTTGAGGAAAGGAGCAATCTCAGGAATCGAAGAAGGTACTATTACATTGGTTGTGTATTCTGGTCCAGTCATTTAGCCAAAGCTCAAGTAGGTTCTGTAAATTGCATCATGTCATGACTAAGTTTTTAATGGCATTAGGGAGCAGTACGGTGCATGGAAAGAAGAATGTAAGAATATGGTTCCTGTTGTTGGTAGCGGCAAGTACATCACAATGGCAGTGGTTTCAGAAAGTGGGAAACCAATAGAAGAATCTTCTGTTGAAAATCAAGGATGGGTCGTGAAAAACACTGTTACAGACGAGAGGGTGCTCCAATGGATGCTCTCATTGCATCAGATCGGTATGCCATTACATATATATATATAAGATTAGTCCTATCTGATTGCGTTCTTATAACGTGCTTTTAAGCACCAGAATTACGTACATACCTTTTTAAGTAACTGTTACTGTGTTACATATTCTTTTACACGGACCTAATGGTGAAATTTTGTTGCAGGCCTTGACGTTGCTAGAACAGATCGGTATCTCTCCTTTTATGAGAATGGTGGTAATCAATCAAAACTGTGGGATGTTCTTGCCATATATACGTGGTTGAATCTTGATATCGGTTATGTTCAGGGTTAGTGTACTTGCTGTTAACGATTAACATTTTGTAAATGAAAAAAATAGCGGAAAAGAAGCGATCCACCTTGTTACTCATGTAGGAATGAATGATATATGTTCTCCAATGATAATCCTCTTTGACGATGAAGCTGATGCTTTCTGGTGCTTTGAGCGTGCAATGCGAAGGCTGGTAAGAATCTCTATGACATGACTTCTCATGTTTTGTCATCACCAGACCGTTGATTGTGTGAGTTCATTGTCTTCTTGAACTTCAGAGAGAAAATTTCAGGGCAACAGCAACATCAATGGGTGTCCAGAATCAGCTGGGTGTGCTCTCACAGGTCATTAAAACGGTTGATCCCCGGCTCCATCAACATCTAGGTAAGAGTGTTTTCCTGTTACGTAGACTCTTCTTGATGGTGAGCTAAAACTTTGTCACGTAACAGAGGATCTCGATGGTGGGGAGTATCTGTTTGCTATTCGGATGTTGATGGTACTTTTCAGGAGAGAATTCTCCTTCCTCGACGCTTTGTACCTTTGGGAGGTAACAATACTGCCTTTTGATCTCCAATTTCTGCATGTCTTCGGTTGGTTTCTGATTTTACTTGCGGTGATTGTTTTCTGAAGCCGGCAAGGTCTTGCTGCGTGTTTCTGATGTTTTTTTTTGTGGGGTTTCTGTCGTTCGCATAATGATAATAATAATGTGAGATGGATTTTTTGGTTACAGCTAATGTGGGCTATGGAGTATAATCCAACCATGTTTGCAACATACGAGGAACTAGAAGACCGAAACAACGCAGCAGACGACCCAAAGTTACTAAAACGGTATGGCAAGTTTGAGAGGAAATACGTCAACACCGGAAAGAACGAGCAACATCGCAATACGCTTGCTGTTTTCGTGGTCGCGAGCGTTCTGCAGACAAAGAACAAACGTCTCTTGAAGGAAGCTAAAGGCCTAGACGACGTTGTTCAGGTTTCTCTCTCTCTCTCTCTCTCTCTCTCTCTCTCTCTCTCTCTCTCTCTCTCTCTCTCTCTCTCTCTCTCTCTCTCTCTCTCTCTCTCTCTCTCTCTCTCTCTCTCTCTCTCTCTCTCTCTCTCTCTCTCTCTCTCTCTTTTCCCTCAGCTCCTGTAAACCAAACTCCGTAGACTTCAACTTTATGTTCCCCTGCAGATACTAGGAGACATCGCGGGCAATCTTGACGCTAAAAAAGCGTGTAAAGAAGCGTTGAAGATCCATGAAAAATTCCTAAAAAAGGTATCTTTCTGTCATTTTTACTTTCTTGAAGATAGAATTACTATACATTCATATACTAATGATATGTTGTGTGTTTCTGACAGGCTAATAGGCAATGAAGATTTGCTTCCACTTTATGTACTGAGAAATATTAACACAGTTTTTTTTGGTTTTATCGGAAAGTTGTTCATCGCCGGCTACGAATCTCATGAAAGATTCTGGAAGGAGATTGCTAAAAAACTTCTGATGATTCTTTTTGTTTTCTTTTCTTTGTTCATTTTCTTATGTTTATTATGTATGAGAAAAGAGCCAGAATAATCTTCAACGTTCAACTTTTGGCCTAAAAAAAAAAAGCTTCAACCTTTTTGAAGATATACTAAATCTCCAAAATTTGTATTAACTTCTATATTTTATTTCATACTTTGGTTGATTTTAATTTTATTTCAAAATTAGATTTCTCGTTATAAGTTATTTAACGAAATATTGAAACGGTGTTAAAGCTCCATTACTAAAACTTAGTTACAAAGAAAATAAAAATAATCATTAATTTTCAAATTTTGACAAGAAAACACATCAACTATTTCCCAATTATATAAATTTCTAATTTATATTGATTTTTTCTTTCTAATCTCATACTTATATTGATTAAAATTCAAATTTTGACCCAAAAAGTTCTAATTTTTTTTGAAGACATATTAATTAATTCTCTAATATATATTGACTTTCATTGTTTATCTTATATTTTTATTGATTCAGCTAGATTAGTTTTTTCACTAAGTTGTTTAATAAAAACTTCAAACGGTGTTAAAACTCTATTACTAAAATTCAGTTAAAAGAAAATGATTGTGTTTACCTCTGATATTTTCTAGTGAATTTAAAGTGAACAAATGCTTGGTGTCGTGTGTTATTATTTTTAATTCATTTAAACAAGAGTCATTCTTTTGTTGAAATTAAATTTAATGTTTGTGATTATCCATTTGATGGAACAAAACGTATGTGTGTATATACGAATTCTAAATTTGATTAGTTCTGAAAGTAATAAGTAAAAAAAAAAAATCATAACCATCAGATTAACGAAAATCTAGGTTTAAAAAAAAACATTTTCCACTCGTTTTTGCCGTATCACCTTCATACTCTCTCCACCATTCTTCAAAGTTCAAACAATCATTTTCTTTAGTTTCCTTTGATTTCTTCTCCATTTCTTCGTTTGATGAACCTTTGTTCCTTGTTTTTTTTTTCCTCCTGAAATTCGAGGATTTTTAGGTGAATTTACATATACACATATATATTTCTTTTATCAAAACTTTTTGTTTTGTTTTGTTTTAATTATTTCGTTCTTTTTGATAGGAGAATTCACTAATAAAGAAAAACCTACAAATTTCTGAGATGCATTGTTATTTGTGTGCAATTGTTTTCTTTCTTCAATTTGTATAATCTTTCATACAACTGTTTTGCGTATTTTTTGATTGCCGCCAAGTTGGTATTTCTGGAAAACTGAGTTATTAAAAAAAGCAGCATTTTGCGATAGTAAAATTCTTGTTATTGCATGCAACAGTTTTCTTCTTAAATTTTCATTTCCTCTTTCCATTACTAGCTATAGCATTTGTTTTTTGTTTTTTTTTTTTTCTGAAGTAAACAAAAGAAAACTGAATTAGAGATCTATGCAACTTACAATGTCAAGCTCCAAGATGAAAAGCCTCTTGAAAGGCCTCCGATACATATCTCAAGTATTTGGTAATTAAGCTCCTCCTCTCTCTCTCTCTTTAAGTTTTGAAATATATATGGTCACTGGTCAATATAGACTCAAGACTATAATATATCACGTAGAAGAATAAAAGTTTGCATGCATGCAATGTGAGAATATTGGTGTTGGTTATAAATTGATGGTAGAAAGTGGAAAAGAAGAAGAGATAGAGATCGGGAATCCAACGGACGTAAAGCATGTTGCCCATATTGGTTGGGATGGACCATCCACTAATACCGCCACCGCACCAAGCTGGGTACTAAACTACTCTTAATTTCCTATTAAACTAAGTTAATTAATTTGGTTCTAACTAATGACTTATATATTTGAAAGATGAACGAGTTCAAATCTGGCGGCGGAAGCGGAGAAGATGATTCCTCCGTGACATGTATGTCGGAATGTGGCGGTCGGTCTAGAGATTTACCAAAACTACCAAAATCTACGAGGAAGTCGGCGTCGGAGAAAGGTTCTCCGACAAAGGAAAGATCGTCCGACAAAACTAAACGCCGGTCTTCGAAGAAAGGAACAACATCGTCGTCAAGGAGACCAAAGGAAGTTTCTGAACTAAACGAGTTTCCTTCGTGGCCTGAACACAGTACAGGAACATTACCGGAAGCTCCGAAGAAATCGAGGAGGAAAAAGAAGACCAAAGAAACCGTTAATGGAGGAGGATCATCTAGATTGACAAGGAGATGTGACGTGGATAACATGTCGGATTTTATGTCTGAGACTGGTTCCGTGAGATCTATGCCTCAATTCGACAACAGAGATGACTTTTGAAAAGGAAGACAGACTTTGCTGCTTCACTTGGCTATTTCATTGAATACACCGAATATTAGATCTTGTACAAGGAGATTTTGTTTTCTTTTTTTTTGTTTTTAACCGGCCGGAGAATTTGAACTGAGGTCAGACTAATTGTAACGCTTTCTCAGTGGCATCATCAGTGCATTAACTCTCGCATCACATTAACTGAATTCTTGTTATATTGAAAAAAACATGCAACTGATCGATATGCATCACACAATCATGACGCAAACCTTCGTGTATAAGCATAACTATATATCATAGTCACTTGGTAAGAACCCAATCTCTGACATGTACTTGTCAAATTTCTCATTCCAGTGCCTTGGTGCTTGCTTTAGTCCATATAGCGACTTGTTCAAAAGACGTACCCTGTTTTCTTTAAACAGTTTCATGCATATGCTTCCGGTGGCATCATGTAGATCTTCTTAGTGAGTTCTAGCTCCATAGAGATAGGCTGTTTTAACGTCTAGTTTCTCCAGCTCTAAGTCTTCTTGAGCTACTATAGAAAGCAGAATCCTTATGGAAACATGCTTTATGACTGGAGCAAAGATCTCATGCATGTAATTATGCAGGCTCACACGGAAATGTAAATCCTCGGTGTTTAACGGAGACGACTATGAGATTTGGAGCTTGTGAACCGGTCAAAGTTCAATGGAGACAAGATTACTGATCAAGAGCTAATTCTTTCCACATTGCCTCCAAGGTTTAATCAGACTGTAATCAGTATTCGGTGTGAAAATTTTATTCTGTACTTGTTGCGAGTTTAAGAAGCGTGAAGTAGCCTCGCACAGCCACAAAGCCTCAGAATGAGAATGGTACTCAAACAACAACAGAGGAAGAGGGTAGAGAGCTTTTTCTACCTATGATTTTTTGGCTGAAAAACACAATTTAGGAAGTAAGTTAAAAGTTAAAACTATTGCTGCTTTGCAGTTTAGTAGAAAGAGTGAGATGTGTTGTTCTGTGGATGATGAACAAACACTCACCGAATGTTCTATTTTGGTAGCTTCGTTTGCATATAGATGTTATATTAAACAAAATGATCTTTTTTGCTAGTTTCTTTGGCTCCTAAATCTTAATATTAAATATTGAGATGATGTCTTCTTGAGTTATAAAATGTTGAAATCAGAGCAGTGGGTGGAATTCGGTCCTTGTTATTGCTGCGTGTGTAAGAGAGATAAGAAACAGAGAGTCCGCAAGAAAGAGAAAGACTCTTTAACATTTTAGTCAGAACACCATTGATACGGTTCCAAGTCATATCTTGTGCTCTGCTTTCGTCACTGAAACAGAGGAAGGCTCTAAAGAAGTCAAAGTGGAATATAATCTGATGTCGCAGACTGATTCGGTTAGGGCCCGTTCTTGTAACACTAACAATTGGGAATTCCGATTTAAATTTTCTTTGAATCACGCACAACAAAAAGAGACCAGTTCATTATTGATCTGTTTCAGTAAATTATATCCGCAGCAATATGCAATTGCGTCGACCATAAAAATGGTTGAGAACCATAGAAAAAAAAAACCTTCAAGAAAAGCTTTTTGTATAGAGAGAGAGAGAGAGAGAGTAATCAATTAGCTAATGCTCTTACAGCTTTCTCTGCTGCATCATCCAAATCATCAGCTGTTATGAGTTTCATTCCACTTTCCTTGAGGATTCTCTTTCCCTGTTCAACATTTGTACCTTCTAGACGAACCACCACTGGTACTTTCAGTGACACCTATCATGGTTTCACACAAACTCAGTCAAAAGTAACGCCAAGAGTTTTGAACTAAACATATGTGAAAACACGGCCTTCAAACTCTCACCTCTTTTGCAGCATTCACTATTCCACTAGCAATCACATCACATTTCATTATCCCACCGAATATGTTCACCAAGATTGCTTTCACTTTATCGTCTGACGTCAGAATCTTAAACGCCTCCACCACCTATTTTTTATTTTTTATGTCACAACCTTCAGTTAAACAGGTTTCAATCTACAAGTCTGATAGAATCAGAAACTATGAACAAAACAGTTTTATTACCTGGTGTTCCGAAGCGTTTCCACCAACGTCAAGGAAATTGGCGGGCGTCCCACCGTGTAATTTAATGATGTCCATGGTTGCCATGGCTAATCCAGCACCATTAACCATGCATCCAATCTCTCCATCTAATCCGATATAGTTCAGGTCAACTTTTGCAGCAGCCACCTACAAGAAGCAAACACACTTCCCTTCATCAAGTTTGATACTAGAATCAAACGTGTAACAGAAAACTTGTGTTGAAGAAGACGACAAAAAACAGTGACCCTTTCTGCTTTCATTAAGCTAAATTGTTATGTACACATTACCTTAAGTACAGCAGAGCATTACTAATTAACCAACTAACCATCTAATTGACAAACAACGACTAAAAACCCCAACTAAACAAACAAAAACTAGTTATTCTATCCAGCATTCATAATATCCTTAAATATTTTCTAGAGTTAAACACCCATAAATACGATGCAAGAGACAGAGGATGGATGGAGCATACCTCTCGGGGATCCTCCTGTGTTGGATCACGAAGGGCAAAAACCTCTTTCTGACGGAAAGCAGCGTTGTCATCAAAGTTCAACTTGGCATCAGCAGCTACCAATTGATTGGTGGATGTCTCAGCGAGGGGGTTGATCTAACAGAGAAACTCAAGGGTTCAACAAAAGATATTGAACAAAAAGAGTATGTATAAACAAAACACTGAGAGAGCACTCACTTCCAACATTGTGCAGTCACACTTGCGGAAGAGTTCGTAGAGCTTCTTCACTTGTTCAATCGAATCTTTTCTGTCAGCAGCTTTGGGAGCCAGACCATCCACAACCTTAGCAGCATCTTCATCAGTAATTCCTGCAAACACATCAATCGGTACCTACAGAAAACCATGAGATGAGGGTCAAAACAGATCACCTCGAATAGCTACACAACATCAGCACGATGCAAGGACCTCAGAAGGATATATCTAATGATCAATTATGAATCAAACCAGTCACAACCTTAATAATCATGTCAGGGAATTTCTCTGCAAGATCTTCAATGCTGGTACCACCCTTTTTACAGGCAATGATCAACTGAAATAGGCAAGGAAAGCATTATAAAGATTGCTGACAAGTGTGAGCAAGAATTACGGTCCAGCAGAGAGATTAATTATTCAGGTAGCATACCGGTCCAGCAGATTTACGGTCCAGAATAATGGAAAAGTACATCTCATTGACGAGTGACAATTTCTCACACAAGTAGACCTGCTCAAGATTAGAATACAAATATGAAGTTAACAGCTAAACAAAAGTATGAATTAAAGTTCAAATGCTAAAGCAGACACCAGAATTATGAGCTTCAAGAATAACCGAGTACAAACCTTGCTAACTACTTTTCCTTGAGGACCGGTTTGTTTGGTGACGAGTACTTGTCCTAGCATCTTTCCTACGAAAGAGAAAAATCTGAATCAGATCAAGAAATTCTGAGACAAAAAAAAGAAGAAGACTTGAACACTTGAAAAAGGACATAAACAAGAAACCCTGCACAATACCAGCAATATCTGCAGCCTGATCACGATTGACAATGTGAACACCACCCTTAAGACCACTCTTGAATGTTCCAAGACCTCTTCCTCCAGCCAAGATCTGGCTCTTAACGACCAACTGCAAACACGAACAATGGTATTCTTTCCATGAGGCAAACTACTAAGAGAGTAAAATTTGCAATAAAGTAAAGCAGTTCCCTCACAAAACAGTGAAGAGATTACCTCGCTTTCATTAGGGAAAACTTGTTCGATAGCCTTTTTAACTTCGTCCAAGGAAGAAACGGCGACTCCCTTAGGCACATTAACTCCGTATTTTCCCATCAGCTCAGCTCCCTGGCAGAATCAGAAAAGAGAATTCAGAAGAAGAAAAACAAGGAATTACATTTTCCAAAACCCAGGCCATTCGATGAATACGAGCTCGTCATTTAGTGTTTACGTTGGCTCCTAAATACTTAATCAATAAACTTAATACACCCAAGCTCTAGCTATCATCAGTTACCGCTTAGTACCGTAAATCAATCACTGGATCAACGGGACCCAAAACAAGAGAGAAAAGACACGGATCATATCCAGATTCGCAATAATCTACGCAGCTGTGCGGAATATAGAATGTTAAAAAATCGAAATGAAGAGACGAACCTGATACTCGTGGATGTTGAGACGGCGAAGCTGTTGCTGCTGCCATTTCCCGGCGACGGAGAGAGATCTGGACACGAGCTTGTTCACCAATCCCCTCATCCTGAAAATCGATCGCTAAAGAGAAGAGAAGGAGAGAAAAGAAAAAGGGAAAGAGAGAGAGAATAGTCGCAGCGTTGATCGAGTCTAGGGTTTTATTATTCTCAACTCACCCCAAATGATCTTTCTTTCCTTAGGAAAAAAAAAATATTTTCTTTTCAAAAAAAAAAAAAAGAGACAAATAATTCAACGATTAAAATTATTTTAAAATATTTAAAAGATGATCTGGACATTAAAGCAGACTCATACACAGTCAAGGCACAGAGAGGATCACAGCGAGAGTCGAGAGATACACATCAACCGGGACAAGAGTAAACCGGTGACTAGGACCAACAAGACCGTTGCTTTGCTGGAGCAACAAGGCACATTAAAGCAGACTCATACACAATCGAGGCACATCAAACGCGACAAGAGTAAAGGGAGGCCAGAACAAAACAGGTAATTAGGACCAAGCATCGACGGCGAAGCCCAGAACCAATCACCACTCTAAAACTCTTGTACAAGACTGATTCAGTGTCCTTGATATCATTTGCACTCCAGCCAGCTGTAAAAAGAAGACACCACCAAGGCACCAATTAAGGAACACGTGCATCAATGCCAGACCAATCAGACCGCCTGCAAGCTCGAACTAGCTTGTCATACTCCATGAATCCTGCATGGATAACAAAAACCGGCCATTAAGAAAACTCGAGGGTCGACTTAGGCCCCAAATACTACAAAAACCCACAGCTTTAGCACAAAACATACCTGGGTTTGGGGGAAATCTGGACAAGTAGAATCATCATCATCATCATCTTTACTACTGAATATCTCATTGGATGCAAGCTGGAACCATTCCCGAGTAACACCATCACCCATGGCGTCTTCAAGCTCACACTGTACAAAGATTCCATGTTGGAGAGCACAACACAATCTTTTCGCTACGTTTAAGAATCGGTTTTGTAATTATTATTTTTTATCATAATTTGACTTATGCTTTTGATCTCACTCACTTTACAAGAGCTGATGTACAGTACTATATATATGTAATAAAAAAAAACAGCTCAGGATCAGAAAAATAGTTTTACCAAAGAGAACAAAAAAACAAAGCAAAGAGAGAGAGAGAGAATGCCTGAAGAAAACAGAAAGCTCCTACTCTGTCTAATAAGTCAAATTCTACAACAACTTCACCAAAACAAGGTTTAATAGTTTTATCATCCCGAGAAACCTTTCCTTCATTCATCGTTTCTCGGACGCTTTGATCGCGGAGAATCTCCCTCTGATGAACAGCTTTCATGCGTTTTCGCACTTGCTTTGTCTTCTTGTTCCGCTTGGCAAAGATCCATATTTTGCTTTTCAAACATCATGAGCAGGGCCTTTCCCTGTTCTTCTATCCGAAGTTGCATCTTTCTTTGAATCTGAAAGTACATCAAAACAAGCCCTTTTCAAATTCAAGAATTTCAAAGAATACAAACAGATCACATAGGCATGTATGTTCATCCTTGTACCTCGAGCTGCTCATGCAGTTGCTTCTGAACTTCCATCTGAATTCGCAGCGCCTCAGTTATATTTATCCCACTGCAAAACCAATAATGACAATTTGTGAGACAGAATCTGGTTAGAAATGGTGTAGCACTTGTGAATTGTCATGTTATCAAACCCCACCGTTTCGTATCAAGAGATGTAACATGCTCGAGCGGTGTCAACTTCGTCTCTGGCGAACCTGCTAAAACCATCAGAAGAAAAAAAAATCAATCTTCAAGTCGAAACTTGTGGCGCCTTTTAAAAGACATATAAAGATAAAAGTAGAGTAAGATAGAACGTATCCGTCCACAATATCGGATTTGTAAATCTAAGTTACTCATCATAAGAAAGATAGAAGCATATAGATACTCATCATTAAGGGGTGTGGGAGTCAGTATCTACCTTCTGATGGTTCTGGTATATATCTAGCTGTCCTATATTTCTGCAATTTTAGAATAAGAAAAATGTTGGCTTTTATGGACAAACTATTCTGCAGAATTAGCATGAAACAAACGCTAAGAAGAATGAAAAAAGAAAACCTGCAAATGACTTTTGACATGATAAATAGTCAACCCTTCGACTTTCATATGCTTCAGCACGGCCTTAGGTTTTGCGTCTGCGTAAAAGAGGACATTGAATCAGCACAAGCAGAGCTTCATCATTGTTAACTCTATTCAAACTCGAAGAAAGATCTCAAAAACGAAAAGCTGAGAGAAGATGCTCACTGTTCATTCCACCAAGCTGGTTAACAGCCTCAACAAAAGCCTCATGAAGTTCTAGCGTCCAACGCATACGTCCCTTAGCTGCTGCAGTATTATTACTGGTGCAACTGCTGTTGTTGTTGCTGTTTGAGGATACTGTCCTAACAAGAGGTCGCAACTCAACACAAGGAGAAGGTTGCTGCAGAACAACTTGAGGTTGTTGAATCTGCGATTGCACAGTTGGTTCCTGGACCTGAAGCAATATCAAAAACAATAACCTTATAAAACATGTACATGGTGTAGTGTTCTACCGTTAGGTATAAAAGATGTAAATGCTGATATTTGGAGACAAGAAGAAAAACATTAACAACCTTGGAAGCTTCGGTGGAACTTGTGTCAAGGAAAAGATCGTTCCAGAAAGTAGACATTAATGGATTCTCATTAGTAATCAATTCGTCATCCAACTCTGCCAAGTCACTTTGTTTGTGAATGTCATCAAATGCGACGAGGCCACCATCCTCCATTTGATTGCTTTGGATGGGAGAATCCGAAGGAAAATCAAAAAGGCCGGGGATTGAAGCTGGATCCCAATCTAATACCTCAGAGATGAAAGGTGTGTCAATGCTTCCGACGCGTTTGTCATGAGACACCATGGGAGTGCTATGGAGATCGTTTGAAAGAATGTGACCAACTGCTCCGCCATTGGCAGAGAGCAGATGATAGGGCCTCGCCATGAGTTGATCGTGTTCTGAATCCAAGGAATTGTCTGCTTCGACTGAAGGGTGTAGTAAAGATGGTATTGAACAAGATTTACTCAACGCCCTCGGAATTGACCTCCACGGGAGATTCTCCATTGTTGTTGTTCTAGCAAACAAGATAAATATCTGTGAAATCAGTAATCTTTTTAAGATACCAAATAGATAAACCACAGGATCATGCAAGCCCAATCATGATGCAATCGGATGTGAAAAAAATAAAATAAAGACAATGATTTGTCCAACTTACAGACAGAACACAACAGCATCAGTTCAATCTCAAAAAGAAAAGAAAGAAAAAAAATGGAAGCAGAAGCTTTAAACATTTTAAATCGTCCTAAGCAAACACAGTATCCAACAAAAACACCAAACACGTTCGAATATGAAATAGCTCTAGAACATCAAATTCCGGAATCCAAATTCTCACCTACAAATTCATG
This sequence comes from Isatis lusitanica, assembly GCA_900406415.1. Classification (NCBI taxonomy): domain Eukaryota; kingdom Viridiplantae; phylum Streptophyta; class Magnoliopsida; order Brassicales; family Brassicaceae; genus Isatis; species Isatis lusitanica. Next base: position 29,693 of record OVBB01000027.1, read on the forward strand.
ATAAACCCTAAACCCCACGAGAACACTCGAGACGAGAAAAAGGTTCCAGAAGCAAATAAGATATCTTCTCCCGCTGTTATTGGCGGGGAAATCGGGATCGTAATCGCTCTCTCTCTCTCTCTTTTGTTCCTTCTTCTTAAAAAAAAAAAGAAAAAAAAGAAGAAGTGATCGTCTCTTACCTGCGGAGAACGGCGCGTGCAAACTGGGCCCACTTATTTTCCAACGTGGAATGTTCTGAGTGGATGAAAAAGTTGTATAGTGGGCTGCACATGGGCTTATTCGCATTTTTTATAGCAGCCCAATGTACTTATCAGAAATATTGCTTCTTTTTTTTTAGTTTTAAGGAAAATTTGAGATTGATTCAAAGTTGACTTCGCCTACAATTATCAGATTTTCAAATTAAGTTTGTGAATAATCATTTGGTGCAAACGTGCAAAAATCATTGAACATTCAACTATATATGTTGACAAAGATAATTAATCTTTTAGGCTTTAGCTGAAATTATGTTTAAGTTAGTTATGTTCGTTTACGTATAGTACATAACCCATTAAATAATATATACAAAAAAAAAAAAAAAATTAGTAGCAACGAGTGAAATATTAACTTTAAACATTCATCCGTATTTATTTCACCAATTATTTTTGTTTTAATAAATGGTGGCTCCAAAACCCAAAACCCTACAGATCTTCCCCTACCGAGCTGCTCCGGGTCGAATCAGCGAGTCGGGTCAAAATCCTGGAAAATTCACCTGAGAATAATGTTCGCGAGGCGGCTCACTTCCGTCTTCAAACGATCTTCAACCTCAAGGTAGCCAAGTTCGCTTTGCATGTCTTGTTACTTTTTCTTTTGACCATGGAATTCGATTTTTCGGCTTTGATCGAGATTAGAAAACGTTTTGTGTTGGGTCTCGATCTTGCAATTAGAATCCGATCTTTGAGCATCTTAGCGACACTTTCTCGGCCTCATTAAATCGAAATTTGGATACGCACGCAGCATCGTTTCTGTTATCTATGAGCCATTGGTAGTTAAAAATGGGCTGAAAAAATGTTTTATGGAACAGCTCGGACAAAGGCGCGAAAGATGGCACATTGGGCTCTTTTGGTCGGAAGGCAGTGTCTTTTGTCTTGATTACAGTCACTGGTGGTGTTGCTTTGAGTGCTCTCGATGATCTTTCTATCTACCGCGGATGTAGCAGGTAACCAACATTATCGTTTCAATGCTGTGTGCTTGTTTCCATTTTGGCTTGCTTGCGTGGATCTTGTTGACAGAGACGAGCTTATGCTTGACAACACCTTTATGGCATTGCTTCGTTGTGAAATTCAGTGGTCCGTTTAGTTGAGTATAAGGATCAACATTGAAACACAACAAACATAATTCTGTTCTTGCCGCTTGTGATTAAAGTAACTCAATCAATGCTGTCTCTTTTATTTCTATTTTGGCTTGTTTTTTGTGGATCTAGATAGCAGAGAAAACTTGTGCTTGAGAGCACCGTTTTGACTCTGCTTCAATGCGAATTTCAGAGATCCCATGTAGTCTGGTTTCTCGTGTGTATTTCCGTTTATCTTGTGCTTGTATCCCCAATGTACAAGTTCTTCCTGTCCTCACTAGGAATTAATTACGAAGCCCTAGTAATATCCAGAACAATCATCTATAGGAGATCCAGAACAATCATCTATAGGAGTTTTATGTGCATCAGTTTGTTAAATTGGTGTGCATTATATCAATTCCCCTCATGAATATCTCTCTCTGCGAAAACTCTTCTCCTTGTATCACCAAATCAATAACATGACATGGTTTCAAGAATGTGGTAGCCATGATTTCTTTAAAGAGAAAAACTTCGTATGCTTAACTTTCAGCAAGGCCATGGAGAAGGTGATGAAGAATAAGGCTATGATCGAAGCCATCGGAGAGCCAATTGAGAAAGGGCCATGGTACAATGCATCACTGGCTGTTTCTCAGCAAAGACACTCAGTGTCTTGTTCGTTTCCTGTGATTGGGCCACAAGGCACTGGAATCTTGCATCTTAAAGCTGTCCGCAATGGAGGTAAAAATTCTCTAACGCACCAGTCTCCCAAAATTTGCTTGTGATGATTATGGTACAAATGCGTGTTAGGTATCTGCATTTACCATATTTTTCGCTCAATAGATCTCCTTTCTGCTTTTCTTTTGGTTTCTTGGAACAGAAGATAGCTTGTTCGGGTTTCTTCAGCAAAGGGACTGGGACATTCTGATAATGGACGCACTTGTCCACGTGCCTTCAAACGATGGACCCCAACAAACCTTGAGAATCGACATCTCTGACTTTGTTCCTCCTTTGGCTGGTACAGACTACAAACCTTCCGAACCAGAAAAGCCAGAGAAGAGCTAAGAAGAGGAAGAATGCTGCGTACAGTGCGCGCAAGCTTTGTGGAGCTCATGGCTAGGGTTTTATTCCATTCCATGATTTCCTGTGCCGCAAGCACACCAACCATTACCTTAAATGTTTTATTTACTGACAATAAAACACATCGTTTTTAGGGCTATACAAAACTTCGATACCTGAATGGTAAAATAGACCAGTGAGTAACATTGCGTTTGGATTTCGGACGCAGACAGACGCATTTTTGGTCGGCCAAAAGTTTTTATACATCTTTCTTTTACATGTTTATCTTAACATTTTAGGTTCTGAAAGTTGACCATTGGATAAATAATATGCCAAAACAAATAAAATTACATTTGCTAAATGGATAAAAAGAATGGTTTTGGTATACGATATATCTGACTCTTTGAAAGTCCTCAAAGGCCGTTCACCACGGAATACGGATTCTGCAACGGCGAAATTGAGAACGAGGTAGATTTACCATACTTGAAGGAATAACATTCACCTTCCCATATTGAATGTCGAAGACATTGGTTAAGCAATCAAGGTATTATGTTTATTTGATGACATACGTAGAGACTGAGCACTGATTTCAGCTAAACTTGAAAAGGGCCACTTCTCATTATTAATCTCTGTGGGTTGTTGATACTGATACAAGAAGATTCTCAAACAAACTTGTCTTTACGAACCTGGAGAAACTACATTTTGATACCAATAGAACAAAAAAATAAATCATTCTTTTTTGTCCGTATAATAATAACCAAAAACTATATCTCGAACTGTAAACAAAATGTGGGTTGTGCCTCTTTTCATTGCGTCTTATCTCGCTGTTCACTCTTCCATGAATTCTTGGCTGCGTCTGCGGAAATGGTCGTGCCTCCATTGCCTTCGCTGCTGCTATCTTCTCCAGGCTTGGGTTTAGAGAAGAAGGGGTCCCACACGTGACCCCCAGCTTCTCGTTGGCCTTCCTCCAGCAACGCATACTTCCAGCTGTTCTCCTCCACGAAGTTGTCGTACTCGGTTCGACCCTCAATCATGTTCTTCCTCAACCGAGTCACCTTGTCTATTATGGCCTGTACAGAGACATCAAATGCATCCTTCAGTGTCTCCAGCTCTGATCTCGGGTCTGCGTAGATCAGCCCCGGGATGAGGTTTATGACGTTTTCTCTCATGGTCTTGACCTGCTCGGGAGGAATCTGGAGGAGCCGTTCCTCGATGCTCATGTTTCTCTTCCGAATATCATCCTCGGGGATGAAAACCGAGTAGGTTGTGTAGTTCTTGGGTAGATGCCACGTGTACTGAGTGTAGGCTGATCCCGGGTGGAAGAAGACGGGTATGCAACCGGCAAGCATCGAGTCAAAAGCCGATCTTCGGGTGTAAGAGTCTCCCTGTGGCTGCAGACAGAAGAGGGAGCCTTGAAACATTTGCATGATGCTGCTCGGTGCATGACATTTGCTCTCCCCAAAGTCGCATTCCAATAGCTTCCCAACGTTTGAGTTCCGGCATTGATCGATGATCTGCCCTCTGATGGACTTCGGGTTGTCGGGTCGTGGGGCTCCTGCAAAGGAGAAGAGCCACTTCCTTTCGAGGTTTCTCATCCGCTCCTGCCACTCAAACACCTCCGAGTCCTTTGCTGGATGGAAGTAGGTTGGGTAGGGGATCCCGAAATCGTTAGCGTTCCATGGGCTCGACTCAACCACAAGCATAGACATGTTCTTGGCAGCCGGTAAGAAGAGAAGCTTGTTCCCCCAGTCGGTTTCTTCTTCAGACAATCTCCTGAAATCCCACGTGATCCGACCCGCCACAAGGAAATGATCTTTACCTCTCATAATATCCCACTCGGGGCGCTTCATGAGCCAGTCGACCAACTCAAGCGAAGCAGCATCCCTGGTCGAGATGTTGTATCCCCACAGGTACCTAGCAATGTCGAAACCAGCATAGAAGGGCACAAAAATAGCAGCAGCGAGCGAAGAATCGTTCGTCAAGCATTTGTACTGTTTCATCCGGTTGCTGAAGATCACGTCAACAGCAAACTGATTAGTGGCGTACCAGCCTTCGTCCGAGAAGACACCTTCAACATTCTCTAGCGGTGGGCCGAGGCCAGCATTAGTGGTGAACTTGCACATGTTAGTCCAGAGACTAAGCTTCTTACAGTCTCTAAGCATATCCTCATTGAACCTCGAGGGCAGATCGTGAACATAGATGTACTTCCCTCCACAGGGATCACTTTTGTTGTCTACTGTCCTCAGCGCTCTTACAAACGGAAACTCCTGTTTCTCGACGATTCTAGGCGGGTTAACGGTGGGAGCAGAGTTAGCTACAGGAGCAGGAGGGAGTATTGGTTTCTCGAGGGTAACCAAAGGCTCTTTGGGAGGATCGAGAGGGAACTTATCAACACGAAGAGAGATTGATGATGGCTGAGGTTGGGCATAGCTAGGTTGCAAGTGGATCTGTTTATCAATGTTACTGCTAGTCCCTATGACAACAAAATGGAAGTACAACAACAATGCCCAGAAAAAGAGTGATAAAGCCACCAGCAAACAGATTCGATTAGTATGATTCTTCCCATTTCCCTTCTCCGTAGGCTCCGTAGGAGCAACTTCTGCGGAGCGACGCCTCATAGCAACCCTCGGAATCATATAGAGTGTTACGAGATCACAACATTGATACCAAAAGATCAAAACTTTAAGCCCTAAAGTTCCCAAAATCCTAAGGAGGAAACACCAGGGTCCTTTCAAAACTCTAGAACGAAGCTGAATCGAAGCTCAGAAGCAGAGAAAAAGAAAACTCCGAACTTCGATCGGAAAGTTTAAAGTAGAAAAGAAGCAGATTTGGAGGGGAATGTACCGACAAGGATCCGCGAGAGACGGAGCAACGAGGAAGAAGAAGATTATAAGAGCTTTTTGAACTTTCAGACAAGGAACTAAGATCTAGAGAACATGTGTGAAAGGGAAGAAAGAAGTTTTGTTCAGATTGAGAAGCGATGGATTTTGATCTTGACCTGTTGGTTTTGAGTTGGTCTCATCACCGTCATGGAGAGAGAGAGAGAGAGAGCGAAAAAGAGTGTTTAATGTAATTTTGGGAGAGCGCACGTTAGTCGGACAGCTAAATCTGCGCCGTCAGTTCTTCTTCTACTTGTCGGTGACCAGTGGGACCTCGCCACGTCTGATTTTGTGTCTGCTGACATGTCAGCTACAAGGGTTGATGACGTCAGCTTCATAACCTCCCGTCCTCTTCGCTTTTTACTCAACTTCGCTCGTAACGTGAGCGTGTGGGGTTGATTCCACGTGTAATGACGTGAGAGGTTGATTGATAACGAATTTGATGGCAAACTGAACCTACACACGTTGTAACATGATTACTTCAAGTTTAATCCCATCATTTAACCTTTTCCCCCCCCGCTAATTACGTATTTTGGTGAGTACACAACTCTTGACCATTCTGTTTAAATCGTGTCTTATTATTTATTACTACCATTTAAGTTTTAAAACAGTTTAGAAGGAATCTTTTGTTTTTCAATGGGACCAAATATTCATCATAATGTCCAACTAAATGATGATGGTAAGCACATAAAAAGTTATGCAAAAGCTAAATCACGTAAATAATCAGGTTGAAACTACAACGAAAGTACTCTAAAATGATGTTAGAATATAAGTGACATAATTTTCTCACTAATTTATTATTCTCTAAGCTAACTGAAATCGCGTTTTGTGCTTTGTATGAATTTTTTTTTTTTTTTTTTTTCAATTTTTTTTTAGTTTATCAGCGTCTAGTTATAGTGGTAAGATATGTTCGGTATAAAAACTCAAAACGATAGATTGTTTGTATGCAATGTCAAATGACTTTGGGTATTTACAATTGAACTTCGAAAATGTGATGCCGTCTGCGTCGGGACTGATTGTATAAATTTTGAAATGTTAAAGGAGAAGACTTTAAGGGGCAAACGTGGCCTGTGGGAGTGGGGAAGTTTGTGCTCCCCAAGGGACGACTCACATGGATAGCACCAAGTACTTGCAAAGAAACAGAGTTATTTCTTTTAATAAATAGATGAGAGTAATGGCCTAGCATTAACTTTCTTCCAACGATAAAAGGAGTATATTTTTAACTTTTGATGCTTCAATTATTTGTTACAATTGGTGAACATGTAAGGGTGATTTGCAAAAGGAGGAATTGAATATTGGCCAAACTCGTAATCCACAAAAATATTTTTTTTTTTCTTGAAAGATTCTCGAATCAATTAAAAAAAATGAAATGGTCTTTTTCTAAATGGGCAAGTGCATCTTTAGAAAAGATAGATTTTATTTGATATACTTAAAAAGGTTTTTAATTCCTGAAAACAATACTTAAAGTAGGTATAATTGGGTAGTTGAGATTGTGATTGGTACGTACTTAGACCTTAGAATCCGGTAGCACTCGTCACGTTTCCCCCACTAGACTACTACTGCCGAATTTACGTGATATATAACATTAACCTTCGATTCAATCTAGAAAAAAAAATTGTAAAAATAATACAACATTAATGTGTTTCTTTTACCCTCCGTAGACAATCAACGTTTTCAGAATAATCTAAAATTTAGATCTTAGATAAGTGATCATTGTCAGTATTCGAAGAAACAATTACGGACGAGATCAATCTTCTTACCATGATGAACATGTGTTGATCTATATGGAACCGGTTTTCTTCCCGAGCCAAGAGGAGAGCAAGAGAGTGAGTCCTAGAAAGACGTTAAAGAGACAGACCAAACATAAGCCGACCTTAACCAACCTCAACTCCTTCTCTTTAGATCCGTCGTCTCGTGTCATTTTAACGTCTTCGATATGGAGATGAACACCAGGGTCTCTTAGCTTAACCTTGCTACCGAACAGAGCCGAACCGCAAGTAGCCTGGACGTTGCTGTTCACGTAGATGTTTATCCTGCAACCACTCTGACTTGCTACGTCTACATCCCTAGGCGCCACCATCACGGCCCCGACATTTCTCCCGTTAAAGTTGATTCCGTCCATGCCGGATTCAGGCTCCGGATAATCGTCTTCTTCGCCTTCCATATACCCTTTTTTTTTGATAATTCAAAATGAGTGTGGCCTACTCCTTCGGTGACATGATATTAGCTCTATATGCGTTGCTTGGTTCTTGGGGTTTCCTAAAGTTCTTTACTTTTTTCTACAGCTAGAAGCAAAGTGATATACTCTACGATTCATTACCCGCCCTCAAATATAAGGGTGCATTCATGTTTCGTAACCTGAGTCACAAAGTATCATAATTCATAAAGGTGTGCTTCAAATTTCGCAGGGTTTAAACTTCCATTGCACACAGATACAGTTTGGAACGTTTTTGCGCAAGTTAATCATTACAACTCTAGCTGTATCCAATGCAAAGTCGAATGCACATGACTTTAGTTATACTCAAGAGCAAAGTAGCACATGAAGTTTGAAACAAACTGGAAACTGCATAATTCCTAGGGACCAAAACGCCCCATCAAGACAGATAACGTCCCCTCTCTAACTTATGTTCATGTTCATGTGTTATAAATTTTTTTCCAGAAGAGGAGAACCATTTTATTATTGACAGAAGCAAATGAAAGGCATTATCAAAATACCAAATCTAGTTTCCGCGATTTCATTGTGACACTTGCCTGAAAAAAAATTAGTCCAGGAAAACGACCTTTGAGCAGAAGCAGTATCAGTTGTAGAAGTCTGTTGGTATCTTTTCACTGACAGTTGAACCGAAATTAGGACCACCCTTGCGATATTGGATAAGAAACTCGACTGGATATCCCTTCAAATTATGAGGGACAAGGTCCAAATCCTGAAACGTCAAGGCTGAAATAGCCATTGTAGAATAACACAGAGTTAGACTCAAACACCTCAAGGAGAAGAACTCATTTCACTTCTGTGAAAAATAGACTAACCCTTGTCAGATACAAGTGTGTCGGTTGTAAGCGCATTGATTTGATCCAGATTGAAGATCTGGGGAGAGGGTAGAGGAAATGGTACTTTGTTCACCATAAAATCTCGAGGACCCGCCATTGCCTACAACAGATTGTGAAATATATGAAACTAGTATCATGTGAAACGTTTATACTCTTAGGCTTCGATAGTTCTAATTAGCTTCAGATACGCTTTCTATGACAAAGAAGCACATAAAATCACTGGATTTTCTACCCTAAACGTTGAACGATTTGATCTGTTACCTTAGCAATTGGAAATGGAAGCTTCACATATCGAGGCCATTCACGAATCATATCAAACATGATCTCTGCCTGCAAGAAAAAACTTGAAAATCAAGCCCATGAGCTGGCCACAGTGACAGAGAGAATGAAGGACCATATGAATTTACCAAATCATGAGGGGTAAAGACATCTGGACCACCCAATTCATAGGTTTTCCCCATGCTGGAGCCATCATCCTTTAGAGCTGCAACGATCGCAGCAGCAACATCAACCACATATACGGGCTGGAATCTGCAATGAAGTTATGGTTAGGGAAAGAAAGTGATCTACACTATAAGTTGCTATGAACCGGTGAAAAGAATTAGACAAAGGTTTAGGACATACTTGTTGGTTCCACCACCTATGAGCGGGAGGAAACCATATTTTTTAACGAACATTGCCCAGGGGTTCAAGATTCTGTCCTCTGTACCAATCATGGTCGCAGGTCTCATGACTGTGGCCTAGGAAAAAAAATATACATCAGGAACTGACTAGAAGCAGCAGGCTGATGAGAAACATGCATATGCAATGTTGCTTTCAAAATGTACGAGATTTACGAGATTCAATGATAACATCGTATACTGTTTTTCCAGTTCTACACAAGAAAAAAATAAAGGATCTACCTTACATCTGAAAATAAGTAGAATCATAACAATAGTAAATCAAATATTAAGATGATAATTACAGAAGAGAGCGTTCTGTGTGCTGAAATCTGGTGTAAGTTTACCTCAGGCAGCGCGCTCAAGACAGCTTCCTCAGCAGCAGCCTTTGCCCTCTGCATTCTTGAAGGAGATGACACAGAAGCTCCCAGACAAGAAACTTGAATAAATCTCATTATCCCACCATGTTCTTTGGCCACCTGAAACAGCAAATCCACCAAGGCCAGACCTAATTAGACATAAAGCATGCCTTGCTATCGTATCATCCTGATGGTTAAAAATGTATAGCTCATTTCAGAAGGACACAACAAGCTTCACCAGGGTTTCCGGAGATAACTTGATAGGATTCAAACACATACCAGTGCAAGTTTCTCGGCCATATGATGATTAACCTCTTCAAAACTGAAATTTCTGGTCTCGTACTCTCGTCCTAAGGAGTAGAATAAATATCATCCAAAAAGTAAATGAACAGTGTATTGCTTTTTACAATTTGTAACCATAATTGTTGGAACAAAATAAGTACCAATTAGATTGATAACGACATTAGCCTTTGCCATGACAGCCTTAATCGAGTCTTCATCTCTTGGATCAAATTTCATCGGTACTACCTGGAACAGAGAGGCAACACATGAAATATTTGTGGAAAAACGTATGTTTGTGACATACCCTTACAAGCATGCATTGTATTAAAGAGAAGAACATATTACCTGTCCTAAATCTCCCATCAACTTGAGATGTCTAGGATTGTCCTCTGAGCCTCGGAAAGGAACTAGCACTTGTGATCCCATTTTAGCTGGAGGAAGAGATTCAAATGCAAATAATAAGAAAACCAACAAATGTAAAGGAAAAACAAGATTGATTTACTCAACTCACCTAGCTGCTGCACAAGATAGCGACCCAGAAATCCAGTGGCTCCAAATACCGTAGCTACAATGCCACTGGAAAAAGCAAAGGAGAAATAAAAAAGACGATACATTCGTTTTGTAACCAGAAAGCTCTCAAGCAAACTTGACACCCTAAAAGATGATACATTTCTCCAAAAAGCCAATTAATTCCATGAGAGCTGTCTTCTATTCTAAGCTCAAAACTAAACAAAGATATACAGACTAAGCTTGGGTTATCATTACACACACCAATAACATTTCTTCTCTTCTTCCCACGGGAATTGTACATCATTTATTTAGGAACCAAAACCCCTTTTAAGAGATAGCGTAGAGAGAAATGACAAACCTCACTGAAGATCTCCCACCAGTACCCTTGCGAGCGAGATGCCCCACGCCTTTAGTAGCAAGGGAAGATGAGTACCGACGATTATCAGTTCCATTAACTGAAATTTCACCAGCAGAAAACCATACATATATATATCTTATCAGCACGGGATTCGTAAGCAACCTAGAAATGCGAATCGAAGAATATCAATTGCAGAAACTTAACGGTGATCTGAGACTCCATGGAGGGTTCTGAGAGAAGACGCTGAATAGATCGAAGCTCCTCCGGCGAGAGGCCGTTGGAGTAATCTCCTTGAAACTGCCTGCATCTTCCTCCTCACTTACACGATCGATCGAAAGACAAACAGATGAGAGAGAGAGAGAAGTGGAGAAAGGGAGAAGAGAGGGATTTTGCAGCCGCGAGGATACATGTATATGGGCTTGGGCCAAACACATATCTGCCTTCACAATGGCGATAACACGTTTGTTATAAAACCACGTCGTTTTTGTGTAGATCGTGAACCTTAGGGCCCGTCTTTACTTTCGGGTGTCAATTCTGGGCCGGTTAACTTCGGGTCGGGTAACCCAACTAGTCCAAATTTTCCACAATTTCTCAATTAACGGAAGTTCGAACTTATGAAGTCGTTCTACAAAGGATAATCTGAATGAAACGAAATTGTCTGATTTTTAAAAGCGTAAGCACGGCTGGACAAAGTATCCGAACCCGACCCGAAAAATGGTTTCAAACCCGAACCAATAAAATACTCAGAATGGGTCTTAGACTCCTAAATCCAAAAAAAAAGAGAGAAGAGGTTTCCAAAACGGCATTACGACATAGACAAGAGTAGGTTCAATCGCAAAATGTAAGAGGGACTTGGCTTTGCTTTGTCCTCTTCTTCTTCTTACATGTAAATCTGAAACACTCGCTTTCTCTCTCTCTCTTACGTACACCAGATAATTCGATGGCTTTAATTAGTAAGTCCAATTATTTATCCATTCAGATAGTTATCATTTTATAAAAATTGGAACACTTCCTTCTTTTGTCTGATTTGTTAACGTCGACTTTCTAAGTTTAAAGGATGGACTTTTATATGTTTTTCTATTGGTTTTTCCATTACTAAGAAAGTTACCATTCAAGATTTATAGATGTGTCAGTGTCTGCACCGGATTGAAAACTTTCTCAAAACAAAAATAAAAAAATTATAGATGTGTGTGATGAGCATAATGTTGCGTTTCTTCATCAAACATATAACAAAAAAAAAAAAAACTCTTAAGAAAATTATTACAACTGAGATCGAATAAAACATAACGAGAACATTACTAGTACAAAACTAATAACTTACATGTGCGAACTGTCATAGTAAACAATTTGATAAACTTTAATAGATTTTCTTTTTATATATGCGTACAATAAGTTTGTTGTCATTGGTTACACTTACACACATATTTAACCACAACAAAACCAAACCAAATATAAAATACACACAATTGGGAAAAGGAGATAAGATGCACACAATTGGTTAAAAAAATGCTCACAGTCACACAAGATTACCTTACTGAAATCAAACCCAAGTTCACAAATCCAGCTTTGGTAACTTTATTTTACTTTATATGATTATATTAAATCAAACCAAACCAAACCAGTGCTTCGGTTTGTTGGCAAAAAGCAGGGTTTATCATAGAGTTTGTCTTATTTACTTGGGAAGCAAGTATGCTGCTTCTTCCTGGATAACCTTCCATGCCTCCTTCAGGTGCTTCTCCTCCGTCAATGGCGCTCCTATGGCGCAACGTAGTACTATTTTCCCCGACAAAGCCTGTTTCCCACGAAAACCAATACATAAATCTTAGTTTAAGAACACTATCCAACAAAACAAGAAGTAAGAAGAACAATTAAAAGAGAGAGAGAGAGATGTCACTTACAGTGTGAGAAAGGAAGAGTTTCCCTGAAGAGTTCACTGCGTCTAGGAGGTTTCGGTTTCGGTTGTTACACTTCTTTTCATCGCCATCCACAGGTGCGATACGGAAGCAGACGAGAGAAAAGATCCGAGGAGTGACAACCTGCAACAACAAAAAAGAGAAAAACGTTTATATCTCCTTGTCAAGAATCTTTTTCCACAAAGTTTTAAGCATTAATTTTACAGTCACCTCAAAGTTAGGATCTTGAGACACAATTTGTTCAAAGTCTTTAGCCAGTTTGATATGGTTTCTTATATAGCTCTTCAAGGTCTCAGCTCCATAGAGCCTCAAAACCATCCATAGTTTCAATGATCTGTTAAGCACACAAAAACACCAAATCTCAGAATACTGTATATATTCCTGCAAAACTTTAAATCTAGTTTCTGCGAAAGCAAATAACCTGAATCTTCGTCCGAGAGGGACTTGCCAGTCTTTGTAATCAACAACCAAGTTTGCCTGAGAGGCCTGGCCAAAAAAAATTAAAAAGTGGATAATGAGACTTCTATAGCCTGAAGAAAGATTGCAGCTTTTTTTTTTGAAAATTGTATAAAAATCTTTCTTACCTTGTTTTTGAGAAACTCTGGATTTGTTGAAAGAGCTTCAGTGAGAGCATACTGATCCTGTTTTTCATTCAAATATCGACGTTCTTCTTCAACACACGAAGAGAAGAAAAAAGAATGGAGGAAGTGAGACTAATAAAAAGGCATACGTACCTTCACCCAAAGTAGGGAACAATCGAAATTAGTGAGGAACCACTTGTGAGCATTCATGTTAAAAGAGTCTGCAGTTTCTACACCATCAATGTACTGTCGATACTCTGGACATATACAAGCACTTCCAGCGTACGCTGCATCCACGTGAAACCATATCTCATTGGTCTGAGAATGTAGTAAAGAGAAATAGCATCAGTTTCTATGATATTAAATTGTCTATGAAAGCTTGTCGAAAATGTGAAATAAATAACCTTTGCGATCTTTCCCAGTTCAGGTAATGGATCAACCGTTGCTGAAGAAGTGGTTCCAACCTTGAAAATAACAAACGAGTCTTTCAGAAGACATATATAAGAAGATCTCATGCTTCAAGAAGTAAGTAAGAGGCTAGTGCTTACATTGCCACATAAGAAGAACGGAATCAATCCAGCTTCGAGATCACGAGAAACAGCTTCTTGAAGCGATTCTGGACGCAGAGCGTAATTCGTAGAGGCATCCGCTTTCAGAACCCTACAATTCTCTGGATGGATTCCGGCGATCTGTCAAGAACGAACCAGCAGAATAAAATTTCGCTTCTTTTTAACAAAACTTTATTTGATCAAATCTGCAAATTTCACCTGGCAAGCTTTCTGTAAAGCTGAATGTGTCTGGTCGGAGGAGTAGACAACGAGCTTCTGAAGCGCGTTCTTGCCAACGCTTCTTAAGACCTTATCGCGAGCAGCAATCATAACAACAAGAATAGCTTCACTAGCTGACCCTTGGATGACTCCACCTCCATTTCCTACAATACAGCTTAAAGCAACACTTAGCTAGGCAGGTCTTAAGCAAAAATGACTGTTCTGAACAAGATTCATTTTCTTATAGTTAAATAACCTTTCGAGAGAAACTGCTCCGGTAGGTTGAGAAGTTTTGCAAGCCAATCAAGAACGATCATCTCGAGCTCCGTGGCAGCTGGAGAAGTGACCCAACTAAAACCAACGATTCCAAGACCAGAACTCAACATCTCACCCAAGAACCCTGCAACGCTGCTGTTAGCAGGGTAATAAGCAAAGAAGCTGGGGCTTTGCCAATGCGTTACTCCAGGCAATATCTTCGTCTTAACATCTACAAAAACAGAAGTCACATCAGATCTGTCCATTCTCAACCAAAAAGTATCAGAAGTGGTCCAAAAAAAGTGGAAGTGGGTATTCGGTTATTTGACCATCAAGAACTTGTTCCACTGTTTCAGGATGGTCTGGTGCTGAATCAGGCAAAAGGCTATGAAGATAACCAGGCTGTAGCAGAGACAAGTAGATATCAACACTGTGAATAAACGGCGGAGATTTGAAACAAAGCTATAGCAAAGCCTAATGTGACGACAATGCCAATTTGGTTAAACCCAAGAGTGACACATCAAATTTCACAGAAAGTAGGAAACTTTTAACAGAGCCTTACTTACTCTATCACAATCCGAGTTCTACACAACATTGTATAAAGCCCGCATAGAATTGATTTTCGCAGGGAAAAGAAAGTGACCTGAACTTGGCTAAGGACAGGGAAAGTTTCGATGGTTTTGTAATAATCGGCAATGAAATCCACCATCCGATGTCCGTACTCTCTCAGTTGCTCAGAGTCCATCGGCTTCAACACGTTGCTACTACCATTCTCCCTGTTCCATAAAGAAGAAACTTTTATTAGAAAATTACTCATACGAAAAGGGGTTCTCCAATTTTCAAGAACATACATTTCTTTTTCTTCTTGCTTCGCTTTGAATTCGTGTTTTATTATGTATCAGAAGCTCTCTGAATGGTGTGGGATTCAGCCGGCGTAGATATCTCCTATTTATATGACCGGTTTTTTTTTTTTTTTAAATTTATATATTTTTCATAAAGAAAAAATACAGTAACGAATGCCCCTCACCAATTATTGTACGTATTGTATCTATGTGTCAACATTGCAATGGTGAGATTTTAGGTAGAATTGTTATCTTTTTCCTCGTATTCTAAAATCTAAACTCTTTAGTTCGTTAGACTATTGATCCTTTTTTTAAAAAAATATCATGCTTCTTGCAAAACTTTTGTAACTCTTCATCAGTGCCATTTTTCAATCTCAAAATTATTTATATATCTTCCTCTTCATTTGGTTTCTACTTGGACCCTCCAAATCTTGAAGTTCGTGAATACCTCAAAATTTCTACTTTAAGAAATACATTCAAATTTATGAAAAAATTCCTAAATCTTTCCAGTGATTGTTCTCGAATCGGACTCCACAAATTATGATGGACATAATATATAAAAAAAAAAACTCTTTGTTGTGTGTTGTCTAGTTTTGAAATAAAACTTGTAGAAAACCATCTTACGGTTCTTTAACCAATCTAGAGTACCTATTTGTGAAGTTTAGTAAACTCATGTTATCTTCTATATCTCATATGCATATGCCACATTCATAGCTATATTTTTTTGCTGTGATATCTCTTCCTTCATCACAACCATATACCTCCTTTAAGCACCTTTAATATATTTTCATCTTCATCAGCTCTGAGTTTGAACCTGTTTCTATCAAGTGTTCCTAACCAAGTCATATTCTTCTTCTTCACTACCAGAACATACCTAACATCACTTAGCCTCTGCCATAGATTAAATTTTCTCTTCTCGTCAAAACCCACACATCAGACTTAACGAAACTTTATTTGGTCGTCTCGTAAATTTTTAAAAATATTTGTAGACAATCTTTAGGAAAAGGCAAAACAAACTGCTTGCATTCAAATTAAATACGTAAGTGAAAAAAAAAAAAAAAAAAGTCAAAGCGCTTGAGAAATTTGCGAACCGTCCACCTNTACGTAAGTGACAAAAAAAAAAAAAAAAGTCAAAGCGCTTGAGAAATTTGCGAACCGTCCACCTGTCGCCAGTTCTAACAAATTAAAATAAAAAAAAAGATATGTATTTAAAACATGTCGAGAAACTGTAGAGATTATTTGAAGAATCTCATGTTTGATATTTTGTAACACTTTTAAAGTTGCATGGCCCTCAGACCCAGTGTTCAATATCGTCCAGAGTAAACAGTATTCAGTGCAGACCACTAGATTTGTAGGGGAGAATGATTTTAAAATGTCAGATCTTTTGCTTCTTTTTTTTTTTTTTATCATAAACCAATATGCTACATGATTTGGTCCAATAAAATCTTATTTTTTATATGCACACCAAAATATCTAAAGTAAACTTTACCAGCTTGATTAAAAATTAACATCTTTCTAATTTGGATTGCCTAAACAAACCGTTATAGATATATAATAAAGGATTTCTCCTACAACTTTACATAATATAGTACAATCTAAAAATAAGCACAATATACTTTTAATAACAAAACTATAACTTAAATGACAGATATATGTGAACACCAGCTCCTATTTTGCTTATATTGTCGGACTTGGCAACTGAAAGCCACCGAAATATGATTTTTGAACTTCACCTAAATTTTGGCAATTTCGTTTTTTTTCCTAGACCATCTCATTTTCATTATTAATCATCCCTGGCTCATATCAAAACCCTATCAAGCCCAGCTAAATACTATCAATTGTAATCTGTAAGTCTTCGTTTGACCATGAAATATAATCTTAAAAAAAAAAATATATATATATATACATAATCTTTTTAGATGAAAAAAAAAAGCAAGAGATAGCCGGTGTTACCGAGGTTAATTAATTAAATAGTTGAGAGCAATTCGGTTCAAGAAGCGGATAGCATTGGGTTCAAAAAGCGGACAGTATTGGGTTCAAAGTAAATTGGGCTTGAATGGGTAGTGTAAGCCCTTTTAATTTCAGGCCCATTATGTATATTCAATGTTTTTATTGACTTCACCGTCGCCGCCATTCCTCGCCGATACAGCAACGGGAATTTCCATGGCGGCCAGGTCACCGGCGGTTATATAAGATACATCCCGAATCAAATTTCCGAGAAGATCCCAATTTGATCAAGAGATTAGCAATGGAGGATGAATTGGAAGGTATGAGAGCTCATTTTCCTCTTTCGTTTGGTAAGACATCGAAAGTTTCGGCGCCAACCGAAGCCATCCACAGCGCAACTCGCCGCGCGGATGCAGGCACAGTCGCCGGCGTTTCGTCGGATTTCGCCGCCACGAAGAAACCTAATTCCGGTGAATCTGAATCCGGATTTCCGTCTCTGTCGTCCTCTTCTAAATCCTGGCTCCGAACTGTCCGCGGTCCGAATCGTAACCCTAGTAGCAGCGATGGTGCCAAATCTAGTCTAGCTCCTTCCGAAGATGATGTAGCCGTAGGACCACCACCGCCTCCCTCGCAAGAGGAGGAAGATGATGACGGAGTTATGGTGGGGCCACCACCGCCGCCGCCACAGAAGGAATCCGGGAACGGTAATGATTCTGACGACGGGGAGGATCTGATCGGTCCTCCGCCGCCGCCTCCGGCTGCTACCTCTGATGTAGATTCCGATGAAGATGAGGATGACGATGTTGATGACGACGAGGAGAATCGGTACAAAATCCCATTGAGCAACGAGATTCAGCTCAAGGGACACACTAAGGTATACCAAACAAATCCAAAATACGTAGAGTTTCTACTTTCATGGAGGATCATCTTAAATTTCCAAATAAAATTGAATGTTTCTTGGAACAGATTGTTTCATCTCTGGCTGTGGATAGTGCGGGAGCTAGAGTTCTTTCTGGTAGCTATGACTACACTGTTCGTATGTACGACTTCCAAGGCATGAATTCGAGACTTCAGTCTTTTAGGCAGATCGAACCATCTGAAGGTCACCAAGTTCGCAGCTTGAGCTGGAGCCCCACTTCTGGTCAGTTTCTATGCGTTACTGGCTCCGCACAAGCTAAGGTGTGTTTCATACAAAACGATTTCTCTTCGACCATTGTTCATCATCCTTGAATTGGCTAACATTCGTTTCTTCTTTTTCTCAGATTTATGATCGTGATGGTCTTACCCTTGGTGAGTTCATGAAGGGAGATATGTACATCCGTGATCTGAAGAACACCAAGGGCCACATTTGCGGGTTGACTTGCGGAGAATGGCATCCCAGGAATAAGGAAACCATTCTGACTTCTTCAGAAGACGGGTCTTTGCGTATATGGGATGTTAATAACTTCCTAAGCCAGACGCAGGTACGTTTTTAAACTGTCACGTATAACAATGTTGATATCTTGGTTTGATTATAGCATGCGAGTGACATCAGTTTAACTGTTTCTTGGACAGGTTATTAAGCCCAAGCTTGCTAGACCGGGGAGGATCCCAGTGACAACCTGTGCTTGGGATCGTGATGGAAAGCGAATCGCTGGTGGCATAGGAGATGGATCTATACAGGTAAATGGTTATCCTCTGATCTCCTGGTTACATTTTGTCAGAGAAAGTATGTGTTTTGTCTAGTTTAACAAACTTAGAATAATATGATAGAATTTTCCACGGATGAATGGTCTTATAGCGTTCTTGTTTATCGATCCAGATTTGGAGTCTCAAGCCGGGATGGGGAAGCCGACCAGATATATATGTTGGGAAAGCCCACACCGATGATATAACCTCTGTTAAGTTCTCTAGCGATGGGAGAATTCTCTTGTCGAGAAGTTTTGATGGTTCTCTAAAGGTAAACCTTAAATCATATCCTGTCTTTGACCAGTTTGCTCAGTGCAGCAATATCAACCGAACTCTTTTTTTTTATCAGGTATGGGACTTGCGGCAGATGAAAGAAGCCCTAAAGGCTTTTGACGGTCTCCCTAACAATTATGCTCAAACCAACGTTGCCTTTAGTCCAGATGAACAAATCATCCTGACTGGAACATCCGTTGAGAAGGACAGTGCAACAGGAGGCTTGCTCTGCTTTTACGACCGCACCAAACTCGAGATTGTTCAAAAAGTCGGAATATCTCCAAGTTGCAGCGTGGTGCAATGCGCGTGGCACCCGAGGTTAAATCAGGTAAACAAGAACAAGAATGTTCCGTTCCTCTGAAATCTGATTCCCGACTTCACATTAAGAGAGGTTTCTATTGTCTGGTAGATATTTGCAACATCTGGAGACAAAAGCCAAGGAGGAACCCACATTCTTTACGACCCAACTCAAAGCGAGAGAGGGGCATGCGTCTGCGTTGCACGTGCGCCAAGGAAGAAATCTGTAGACGATTACCAACCAGAACCAGTAATACACAACCCGCATGCATTACCGTTGTTCAGAGACGCACCAAGCCGTAAAAGACAAAGAGAGAAAACATTGAAGGATCCTGCGAAAGCCCATAAACCTGAGCTTCCCATGAGTGGTCCTGGTCATGGTGGAAGAGTTGGGACAACTGGTAGCAGCTTATTAACACAGTATCTTCTCAAGGTAAGTATCTTCTTCGAGTTCTTTCGGGTTATTAGTGATTGTAACATGTTAATAGTTCTTGTGTGTGTGTGTGTGTTTGCAGCAAGGTGGGATGATAAAAGAGACGTGGATGGAGGAAGATCCAAGAGAAGCGATATTGAAATACGCAGAGGTTGCTGTTAAAGATCCTAAGTTTATTGCACCTGCTTACTCTCAGACCCAGCCTGAGACAATCTTCGCTAAATCGGATGATGAAGACGAAGAAGGTGACGTCAAAAAATAACTAGAATGTTTCCAAGATACTTCACTTTTCTCAACGACCATTTCCTTGTATTCTGTATTATGATCATGTTGTCAAAAAGAAAAGAGATCATGTCATGGCACTGTATAATTACGGAAACGACATAGTTTATTGCGTTTTTGATCCCCGGAACTGCAGAATCGCGTTTGTAAGATTAAAGTAATTGCATTCAAGATTGTCTTATAGACGAACACAGTTGTATCCAAAGGTAGCATCTAGATAACCAATTTTAGAAACGAAACTTAATCCATTGTCCAAACCGTAGCAGTCCATATATTTAGAAACACAGTAAGAAAGCATAATATGTTTTACGTATGAGAGTTACTGTGAACACTTGAAATTAAGCAAAAGGGTTTTCAAGTGTTCTGTACAACTTTAACAGACAAGCTCCTATTGAGCTGTGATTAATTTACAAGAGCAAGAAACAGGTTTTCAAACAAGTTGAGTTTGTTAATGACAAAAGGATCAGAGATCCAGACCCCAGACACGATAAGCATGTCTCTGTTTTGCTTTTCGGTTTCTTACTTTTTCTACTGCAGTAAAATCTGAGTTAAAACATTTGTATACATAACCTGTAAAGTCTTCCGAGTGTAAAGGGTAGTTACAGCAGGTACCCTCTTTCGCTTCTTCTTTTGTTTTCATATGATTCGACTTTGGTTGGTTACTTCACTTTGTATTGTATTAAGTTGATGACAAAATGAGCTTTAGAGACGCCCGTTCTCAAAACTCGATAGCCGTGAGTCTGATAGAACGCTAAACAGTTGTGTGTCTACAAATAACTACAAAAACCCAGAACAAGAAGGAAAAACTTGTAAGCCTCTGGATTCCAATCAGAATATCGGAAACTGAAGCCAACGTCAGGATTAGGATTCTGTACCTTAATGAAGGGTCGGTCTCTACCAGGAAATGAATCGATAAAACTGTCCTTTAGAAGTAGAGAGACCTGAGAAAGAAAGGTTTAGATATAGTTATTGAGGGATAAGCGGGGACGTAGTTCTTGTTACGCTTTGAGGAGAGTCGCTGCTATATAAGTAAGTACCCTGTCACTATTGGATTGAACACTTGTTATGGTGTGAGAGTGTAAATCTGAGCAAAGAGACTCCATGTAATCTCTCATTACTGTCAAGAATTTAGTCGCAGCTTCTGCCTGAGAAGATTCGGTCATATGAAAATGAAATCTGGTTCAAGTAAGATAATTTTAGGCCATGCATTGGTAAACTACTTACTTGTACTTCATTGCATTTATAGACCGGGTGTCTCCTCGCTGTCGAGCTATAATGAGCCAGCGTGGCATGGAGTGGAGTCAACTGAGCCACGAGTTCTCTACGCTGAGGCAATGCTGGCATGTTACATATTTTCACCTGAAGAAACACAGTTAACGTAACATGCCTTGAGAATTGTCGATTGTATTGGTGTTGGATACTTGGCAGAAAGAAAGAAATAAGAGACTTTCATGACAATGCCACCAAACCTGATTGTTGAGGATGTTAACTAGAATAAGATTAGACGTCTTGACCTTCCAATCAGTAGGTTTACTGTGTATACCGACCTGCCAGGTGGCGTAAACGCAGACCGAGTGAGCAACAAGAAGCATATATAATTCATGATTACGATCCAAACAACATCCACTAGACTGATGAACATTCAACTCCTCAGCATAAGTAATCATCAACTCTTAAAGACACGGCATGAGGTACTTCATATGAATAATATACTTACAAGGAACGGAACGGGTGCCTCGAGGAAATCAGACATCCTCCCGGGCAGAACCTGAAGACAACAGAGACAAGTTACGACAAGAAAACTCCCCTTTTGGTTGGTCGATTGTCTTTCTAGTGATGTCATACTTACCGGAAGCAATAAACTCTGCCACTGAAACGGCCGAATCATTGGGACAAGAGACAGTACTATTGCTGACAAAACACCCTGCATTAGTCGTTGGTTAGTTCAAGTGACAATTTCCGTTTAAATCTCTCCAAGGGACTGAAGATGAATAAACGATCAGGGGATAGATTTAACTAACCAGATTTGGGCAGATAACCACAATTTGCTTCTCTAATAAAACGCCAGCAATGAGTGACAATATCTGGAAGGACGAAAATGTTTTTTGTAACTTCAGATATTTGTTAACTCAAGGCACAAGAAGAGATGGACATTGCATCCAACGCAAAAAAAGTAGGATTATAACGATATGTTGGTTCCAAAATCAACACTGAACCATCAAAAGAAAAGAAAGGATGTTGAGAAGAGGCCGTACAGTTTCAAGAGAGAGAATACGGCAAACTGTTGCAGTTGTCCACATTGATAGACCCATAGCCTCCTCAGCAGCTGCCAACCTCGCATTTATCTTTGGCAAAGAACAAAAAAAAAAAAAAGTAAATGTGATGAGACTACAAATTATAGGCAAGACTATAAAAGGATGATTTTCGATATGAAGTATACCCCGGAAGAATCAGAAGAGCAGATATATTCTTCTGACAATCCTAGAGCTGAAACAGGAGGTCGTGTGTACTCGATGGATTGTAAATGTTCCAGCGGCTGGAAAACTACTTCACTTCCACGGGAAGGAATTGCCAATGAATGGTAGCCGCAAATTAATTGTAACGAATCATTGTTGTGTTCCTATCAAGGTGAGATACCATATAACAACAGTATATGAGAACACTGAACATGAGAGAATAGAGCAACTAAATGGTGAATCTACTAGTGATCTCCTTACCTTAGCCCATTCCAGTATTAAATCATCTCCGAAATCATTTTCGCTGTTCGATAATTCATCAACCTCATCTGACAACACACTTCTAGATGAGCTGTCATGTATAGAAAAGGTAAATACTGAGATAATATCCTGGTAAAGAACTGAATCATAACATTACTTGGAAAAATTTGTGTCAACTTACCTGAACACGGAGTCACAGCTTTCAATACGCTCTATCGGTTGGGTCCTAGGATCGGTACATGTAACCTCTGGAGAAGCGTGGCCGTTCTCAAAGCTTTGGGACCTTCTCTCGGGGGTATCCAAGTGGTTCTCAAATACTTCAGAAGAAGTATCATCGTTGCAATGGAAAACTTTTCTCCCATCTCTTTCTATTTCCTTGATCTGACTTGCATCTGAGGTATCACTGGTCACAACACTATCTGGAGACTGCGGTTCTGCAAAGCTCGCAATGTCACTATCAGATATCAATCCTGCAGCAGCGGCAGTGAGTGCCATGACTCCATCCACAGGTATTGCAGAAGCCATCCAATCATCAGGGTTGCTACGAGGTGAAGAAACACAGCCATTCATTCTGGAAACTGATGGACTATGGCATGCAGCAGCAAGAGACATCTCACTAACAAATTCGGTTATCCGTTTTAAACGCTCCTGTGCAATCATACTGCATCAACAAGTAAAACATCATCAGTTTTCAACTTCTTCGATTCTCTAATCAATGCAAGGAAAAGCCACTACTAAAGAGTCTTTGTACCTGTTTAACATCTCAAAGTGTAGCTCAAAAAAGGGAACTCTGGTCAGCAAGCAATAGCATCGAGGTGCAGAAACCAAAAAACGACTGCCTCCTCCAGATGAATGCAAGGGTGACGCAGTGCTTAAAACACCAGGGGGTCTCTGAACAATCTCCGAGACATGCAAACAAACACCATACAACGTCGCATCATCTGCTACCTGACAAAGAGAATTTTGAGAGCTTCATGTAAGTTTTTTACATGGCTAGTGGATGCCTAACACTAGAGCAGTCAAGGGGCATGAAGAAAAGAAAGATTACCTTGAACGAAAATATGAACGATGAATCATCTGTGCCTAAATGTTCCTGCAGTAAACTCAAAAAGTATCATGATTTATTCTGACTAACATACATGTGACAGATACTTTGTTCAGAAATATTTTCGAACCTGTCCATACACAAGCTCATTTAGATCACTGAGAGATGGTGTCCTCTCCAAAAGTCGTGCCTGTTAAGAACAACCACGTTTTAACAGTCTTAGTCACTGCAGAGGATGATGCTGCCAACTAACATGGCGTATATTGTCCATCAACAGATGGCTCATAACTAACAGTATACCAATACACATTGAGAGCAATTAAATATAAATAAAGAGACACAGACCATACATATTATACCTTGACACCACCAGGAAAGCAGAAAGTTGCTAGATCTTTTGGACGCATTGCCACCTTCTTCCCAGGAGGGTACTTAAAAAGTATCTGTGCTTAAAATAAAAGTTGATAAGGAAAAGAAAGAAACCAACTAAACCTGCCATGAAGCAGAACATACGCATCTAAATAATAGAAGCAGCAAGCGAGAATGTATTGAACAAAAAGAGTGGCAAACAAAGTAGACAGTGAGGGGCAATAAAAAGACAGTCAGATACGTGTCTGTCTCATTTTGCAGCTATTTGCATGCCCAAAAGGCTAAAACTATGAGAACCCAAGAGTAAAAACAAACGTAGCACAAACCTGTGGTTCCAATATTGGAAATTGAGGCCCACGGTGACGGAGTATTCTGTAGTCTGCCACTTCATACCTTGACATCTCCATCTCCCATTTCTTCCTTCTACGGAAGGCCTCCTCGACTGGCTTCAAATCAGTTTCCGGATGAAGCCCCACAATGATAAAATGTTCGAATAGTGAGGTCGGCTCCTTATATTTCGTGTGATCCTAGAGCGTTTATCAAATGGAAAAACATTAGTCAGCTAATGTGCTATGCTAGACAAAGATGATCAAGGGGAAGATGAACTAGGCAGCCAAAAGAATTGTTTCAAAGGTTTGACAGGACACCCTAGAGAGATTATATACCAGAGCTTTTGAAGAGTGGAGCTGGTACCACTGTCTTTTTTGGTTTGCTAAGACCTCAGGGTTGAAAGTGGGTCGATTTTCCTCACGTAGATTGCTGACCCCTCGCCAAGCCTTCTGCATCTGTGTTTTCAATCTCTGGAAACTGTTTGTGCGCCTGTGTCCTGGAGTCCCTATCTCACTTTGGGCGCGCCTATGTCCTACTGATGGTGACTGTGGTAAGACTGGTCCCTTGAAGTATACGTTTTGGAATGTCTCTCCAGCTTCTTTAACTGCGTCCGGAATACCTGAGGGAGAGACTTGCTCCCCTGTCACTTCCATCTTTCTAACCATTGGGTCATCATCGTTTTCCCTCTGCAGCAAACTCGAACTATCTTCACAGTCCTTTCCCAACACCCTGTTCTCATCCTTATTTTCACATCTATTGCATGTTTCTGTATCTTCTTCGTTTCCACCCACCTTCAGATGACCATTTGCTACTTCCGTATCGAGTTTTTGAACCTCTATACTAAGAGTATTTAGTCCATCTTCCATGTCATCCCTCTCCGGTGAACCTGAACTAGATTCTTCATTATCCCTTGATACAAAAGCGAGTGCCTTTTCATCTCTCTCTAACAAAGCTTGTTCTCCATCCCTACTTACCCTTTCCAGTGGCTCATACTGCTCAGGGGACTCATGCCCAACTTCTATTCCACTGCTTGCTTTCAGCGCGTCTAGTGTTGGAGAAGAGCTATCACTTTTCCTATATGTAATTTGTTCATCCCCTTTCTCACTCAACATATCTCTTTCGTTTCCCGTCCCGTGTCTCTCCCGTAAGCTCCCTTCATCACTTGTTCCATCCTTCAACTCTGCACTCGTTTCAAGACCATCTCTTCCCACCACAACCTGTCCTTCACCTTTGTCATTCCTCCTCAGGGTACCAACTTCTTCTCTACTTATCGACTCCCTCTCACCGCAGGATGCATTCACTTCCTCCTCATGTACCAACTTCTGCTCATGTTCTACTTCGCCTCTACACGATGCTCTCCATCCATCTTCATCTCCATCCCTAAAGGCCTCACTTTCACGTTTATCCTCCACATCCGTCTTCTTCGGGTATCTTAAAATATCATCTCTGGTCCCATCTGCCCGATGAATTGCCAACACGTCTCCCTGCATATCCGTCTTTAAAACCCGGCTTTATGCAAAAACTTCTCCCTCAAACAACATCAGCCAAGTCAATAACAAGAACACCCCCCCCCTAATTTCTGCTAAAAAACAAATAATAAAATAACATCAACAAACTAGGAAGAAGAAAAGCTACCATCACAGAACAAAAATATCAACACCACGAAAAGATTATGAAACTTGAAGAATCTAACGATCTCATAAACCCCCTGCTTCGGTGATTTCCATGCTTTTTTTATTCCTCGATTCATGAAACCTATTTTACAACCAAACCCTAATTTTCGAATGAGTTGAAATCGTAAGGGATTCAAAAAAAAAAAAAAAAAAAGAACTGGGGGCGAATTCAAGGTTTCAGCTATGGAAATTGAAAAGCTAATAAACCTCGAATAAAAACGAAGATGATCACAGCAATATAGGGATATAAGAACGAGTTACCTCCAACTTCTCGAGCAAAATCAATGCTCCTGGGGGAACTTTTTGTTTATTGTATGAAAATCCAAAAAAAATAAAAATAAAAAAAAAAGACTTGTAACGGAAGCTTGGATTATGATTTATGGAGGGAACGAAATGAATGCGCGGCGTGAGGATTAGATTAGAGAGAGAGAAAGAGAGAGATTATTTGACAAACAAAAATGGAATTGAATCTTCTTTTTTCGTTTTCTTCCTTTTTGTCTGTGGGGGGCGAAAAAGACAGCTAAATAAAAGTTTGTACTAAAAATAGAATTTTACGTAAAAGGGGAGGTTATACTTGAGACCAGGAGAAGAACAGCTCAGGTGCAAATATCTTTTATTTAATTTATTTTCCTTTTACCCCCTCACGTTTTCCTTCAGTTCTACTAAAAAACGTGGCCTTCATGTATGTGAGCAAACACCCAAAATTATTAATTATGCAAATCTGACTTGTTTTATCTACTGATGCTCACATCACACCAACCCATTTTAATTAGGTAAATTGCAAGGAATGAAGAAGTACTTATTGATATTAGATTATAAGAAATAAATCACGTATTATGAAACATATATATATATATGTGTATTATATATATTAACTAAAAAATATGTTTACATGTAAAAGTAGAATGAAAACAAAATATTCATGTATTTTATCTTTTAGATCATATAATTAAATTGTATAAAATACAAGATATATTATTAAAAATCCATGTAATAAAAAATCTGTGCAATATCAATAAATGTCTCATAACAGTTAAACAAAAGAGCTAAAAATTGTCGAAAATATTCAAAATCACTATTAGTTATTTCCAACAAATTCATACATTATAATTTAGTTGATTATTCTTCCAAATTTGATCACTCAGTAAAATTAGTCAAATACATATTAAAACAAGTACTCTTGACATTAAATTATTTTTAACCAAAAGTAACTATTTAAAATAAAATAAAAAATTATAAAGTAATTCCAAAAGTGGTTTGCACAGAATGTTACTATTCACTTTATACTATGTAACTAATGAATATTGAATGTCTTCATACAGATCCATTTTAAGCATGCAAGAATCTTTTAATAATATTAGTAAAAATCTGGTAACATCCTGTTAATAATTTTCTTCCCGCAAATGTATATACTATTCATCAACTTAACCGAATACTAACCATTCTTCAACGTAGCATTGTCTTGGACAAAACTGAAATAATTAAAACTTGGTCACCAATTAATGAAAAACTAAAAGTTAAAGGTGCTAGCTTATAAACATTGAAAAGTTGGATTGACTTTGAACGTGCGATGGCGCTTTACCGAACCCGACGGTTGAAGTCTTGAAGATATACTATTGGTTTAGACTTTAGATGTCTCTCTCACGCGCCACATCCATCCTTCGGTCTCAGCCGTTGGATTTGACTCTTACAAAGATCCCTTTGACCTGGATAAAGAAAGATCGTGGAAGTTGAAACAGCTATCAGATACAGATAATTAGTCAATCTTATGTTTTTTTTTTTAACTTTTGAGTGGAGTAAACTAATCACAGCTATTATATATGCTAAAAGTGTAATATACGGTGTAAATTTGGATATAAGCCAAATTCAACAGAACAAATGAATTTCAAATTTTTAATTTTTGTTTTCTAATTTAATAATTTTTTTCTTTTTATATATCTATCATTATAGATCGTAATTAAAAATAAATTTAAAGGACATAAATTTTAACCATTAAACCACAATCATAAATTGGACAGAAATATTTGATACTTTTGTAGTTGAATAGTCATGACCAAAATTAAACAAACATTTATAATGGAAGACAATTGATTATCTAACTGTTAACTTTTTCAATATTTATTTACACAATTCTGATTGATAAATTGAAAATAAACAATGTTTATCAATCAGATTGAAAATAAACAAAGCGGTGACGGGTCTCAGAGCAATGTTTACACTAAACATTCAGGTCCGAGAAAAATTGGCGATAGAGATTATCAGTTTCAGACCAAACTTATTTTACCACCAAAAGTTCGCAAGTACAAACGGTTTAACAACAACTGGAAAACATATCCAAACTGTCGGAATTTGAGAGTTGGCTTTTAGATAGATTTAACCAAATTGACCTGGTTAACCTGTTCAGTCGGTGAATTGGTATCCCAAGATAATGTCAGTCCTCTCACATTCGATTCCAAAACATTTTTAAATGATTGAAACAGTACTGTTGGTTGTACCTTTGTTCGAAAGTCAGTTTTACTCGCGGATTGTATGACTTGTTGAGTGAGTGAGTTTAGGTAATTGAGTACGATTGTGTATATAACTTATTAGAGCATATTCAACGCAATAACCCTCAGTGGTCTCTTATTTCATATTTAATTATAAATTTATTTTAAAAACCCATTTTTAAGACAATTTTGTTTTCTCTCCTCCAATGCTAAAATCCATTAGGGGTTCTTAAAAAAAAAAAACTAAACCAACATCTCTCTTCTCCTTAATTAGTTCAGACAAGAAGCGAGAGGGCATGATCTGTGGAGCTTTGTTATGCACAAACTTCTTAAAGCTGTCATCGTACCTCTCTCCTTTTCCTAAGTTCTCAAGCACACCAACAGTCTTATTCTTCTTTGTCACCCTGTTACCTTCTACTAAGCTCACAAGTTGCATTCCGCAAATTCCAACTGCAACTCCCACTGCAGCAAACACTTTTTCCGTGACTTGAAGTCATATCATCAAAGAGAAGTCAACAAATGAGAATTTTAAGAAACAGAGAATGTAATGTAAGCATTAAAACCAGCAAAGGGAGTTGATAGGCAAGCACAACTCCTTTCTTTGTCTTTATTCCAATTGCAGTAGAACCAAGATGTAATATTCCTGCAACACCAGAAGTCAAGTTTAGTGCACCAGACTTTCATAATGTTGCTTCTGCACTTCTGCAGTATGGTAATGAAAACCTGGTAACATAATTGATATGGATACGCACACACTTTGAAGACTAACAAGCAGTGTTTATACATAATTGATATTGCATTATACCTGTGGATAAAATGAGAAAAAGTGATTCCAAAGTACCGCAAGACCTCATCTTCAGAATCCATGTCAATCCATGAACTAATTTTCCCTACGAGTTTGTCTCACCTAAGAACCTCCATGGGGATTTGAATGTTGCATTTCTCAGACAACTTAGCCATGGTATCCAGCTCCATCACAAGAGAATTGCTGCCAAGGTACACACATTCATCAGAACAACAATCTTACGCTGAGTACAAAGTTTGTAGAAGAGGGGGGTTACAGGCGCTGGAGGAGATGAAGCTGAGAAGTGGGTGAAAGAAGAGACGGTAAGGTGTAACTGATGAAGGAATCCCAAAGTCTTCTGAATGGATTTTATGACTTGGTTCAGGTTCTCCTTTGAATCATCAGACACAGTTGCAGTGCCATCACTGGTTTGGTGTCTCATCGTACCATTGTTCCAACCAATCCCTGCGCTTGTGTTCTGTGCTGCATCCATCACAGCTCTGCCACACACACACAAAACATCCATTTAACTGATCATCAATCATTGCGATTCAAAAATATACAGTGATATATCAAAGTGGCAACCTAAAAAGGAATTTTTATCTCAAATTCAAACAAAATTCGTTGGAAAGGCTGAAGATTTGAGCTTATACTAATCAATTGGAGTGAACTTTGGTACCATATCTACACAAAAGAGGAGAGATTGAACCACCACACCAATAACCATTATCACCACCAATTAGAGTTCCCAAAATCAAAGCATAACAATAACGTGGATTCAGATTCGTATTACCTATATCGGAGAGAGAAATTCGACGAACAAGCCAACGATAGAGAAGAGAGAAGAGCTAGTGATTCTCCAGATGAATTAGGTTCAATGATGATAGAGAGGAGAGATTTAGAGAGAGAGAGAGAGGAAGAGCCATGAATCGTCGTCAGTTGAACAATTGAACAGAGACTCAACAATGACGAGAGAGAAAAAAAAATTATCAAAGAAAAATCCGTCGTTTATTTCTGTTGTCGACACGTGTATCTCAAGAGACGTGAAGAGACGTCGCTTATTTCTCTTAATTAAGAGACGTATCTTCATTTTTAAGTGATTTTTGATTTTTTTTTTTTATGTTTTACTTTAAGAGACGGGATTAAGCGACTGCGGTAATCATGCTCTTAGCTGTTATTACTGTTTCAAAATTCAAAGATAAGAAGACGTTGGGTCAAAATTGAGAAAATGTTATAAACTCGATTGGCAAAATTAAAGAAAGGCCCATGGATCGATAATCAGCCCAATAAAGGTGGGAGTCGGACTAACGCCCAAAAAAGAAACGGTTTTGTGGATGTGACGGTGGCAAACGGCCACCAGTTTTGTCGTTTCGAGGAGCATAGAGACCACGCGCGTGAGAGAGCGCGTCTGTGTGATGCTTGATGCATCATCTTCGCTTTTTTTTTTTTTTTTTTTTCTTTTCNAAGCAGTCTCACTACGGCAACACACTACCCTACGCCCTCCCCACCATCAGCATTAAAGTCTCTCTCTCTCTTCGCTTCTTCTGGTTCGAAATTACTTTACTCTCTCTTCCTCTCGCTCTGTTACCCTTCGCCGGAGAAGCTCTCCTTCGTTCTCTCTATCTCTAACCTAGCTCTCAACGTTCCACTCTGCTTCCCGCTGCGTGCAGATCTCGAGCCGCATTTCGTGGATCTGTGGAAATCGCGTTAAACCCACTCACTTTTTGTGTGTTAACCCTAGGGTTTTGTTGGGGGGGAGGGGAGGGGAGAAAATCAACGTATGCGAAGCTCTGAGGAAGTTATGGTTAGACGTATGATTCTGGAGAGGCTTCGTTTGAATATTCGGAGAGTGTCCGGCGAGGACGCGGAGGAGGTCCGGTGTCTCCGTTGCTGACGAATGGTGGTTTTAGAGTATCGTCTAGTGAGATAAGATGCGGAACTCTGCGATGCTTCTGCTGCTATTTCTCCTTCTTCATTCTCTCGGCTCCTTTCCCTTATGCTTTGGTATGAATTTGTAAACAAACTTTTTTTCCCCTTTTCGATGTCTTTTGCTTGGTGAATAACAATAGATTCAAGAAGCGATTGAGCTAGGGAAAAAAACTATCAGAGCTACTTGCTTGACAGCTCAAGATGAGCTATATTTAGAATTGTTTATTAGGTTATAATTAGAAGCTAACTTTATTATTATGTACAGAGTAAGCAAAAGCAGGGTTTTAGTTGTACGATTTTGAGTTTGGAATCTGTGATTACGAAGCGTGAGAGTGACGATACATTCTAGTCTTTAAACGTAGGCTTTGGTGCTTCCATTTAAAGTATGTATACCTTTTACAGACCGTTGCTATGAACATCCTGACTTATAAGCTTTCTCTATCATTTGCAGCTAGGCTTTTTCCTATGAGCTTGCCATTTACCCGATCAAAATCGCATCAAATGCATTTTTTCCATCCTCATCTTAATCCATCTGTTGCTCCCGCGCCTTCACCAGGTTCGCAAGGGAATCCTTTAAGTCACATACTCTGGAATACAGTTATGTTTCTGCCAAGGAGTATTCAGTTGTCTTTTTCTTTCTATTTTCAGCTTTTCCCCCCTACCCAAGCCGCATTCCGACACCAAGACACAGGGGTCATCACCATCACCGTCGTTGGCATTTTAGACGCAATGTGACTGCAGTTTCGCCTTCCTCACATGGTAATCCTTTTGCTACTTGTTGTTTATCCTGCGTCCTGTTGCTAGTCTTTTGTATGCATACTTTTTTCTTCTTTGTGTAATCCTCATAATGTTATTGCTTCGGACTTCAATCGATAGAGAAAATGTTGTAATTACTCTTTTCTTTGTGTTTCTGCTTTGTCCTTTTCGATAGACTGTCAACAGACATGCGTGGAGCCTCTTACCTCAACTCCCTTTGGTTCACCTTGCGGTTGTGTTTTCCCCATGAAAGTTCAGCTTCTGCTAAGCGTCGCGCCTTTTTCTATTTTCCCCGTGACCAACGAGTTAGAAATTGAGGTTGCTGCTGGAACATACTTGGAACAAAGCCAAGTGAAAATAATGGGTGCCAGTGCCGACACTGAAAATCAAGGGAAAACAGTGGTGGATATTAACCTTGTTCCGCTTGGGGAAAAATTCGACAATACCACGGCGACACTTATTTATCAAAGGTTCCGGCACAAGAAAGTGCCTCTAAATGTGTCTGTTTTTGGTGATTATGATGTTACGCATATAAGTTATCCAGGTGAACTGATTTCTTTGTAATTCAAGTTTCTACCCTTTCTATTGTTTTCCATTCTGTCTGAATTTGGTTAACTTCGCTTCAGGAATTCCTTCTTCTTCACCATATGGAGACATTGTGGGAGGTGCTCCAAGTGCAAGTACCGGAGGGCTTCCACTCGGTGCAAAATTTGCCAACAAAAGCCAGGGCATAGGTTTTAGAACGATCGCAATCATTGTCTTGTCAGGTTTCGTCCTTGCTCTGGTTTTGGCTGGAGCTATATTTATAGCCAGGAAATGGAATAACGTTGGGAAGTCATCTACTGCTGTTGGCCCTGCATTGGCTCCATCGATGAACAAAAGGCTTGGTAAACTTCTCCCACTGACTTTGTAACGGCTACTTGGTCTTCTAGCTTTAAATGACAGGGTGTATTGAATTGAATCTGTTTCTGAATTTTTACACACCTTGCAGGTGCTGGATCTATGTTTTCCAGTAGCGCCAGAAGCTCGGGATCAGATTCATTGATGTCGTCGATGGCTACATGTGCTTTATCCGTTAAAACCTTCACACTTTCCGAGCTCGAGAAGGCAACT
Organism: Isatis lusitanica; assembly: GCA_900406415.1. NCBI lineage: Eukaryota > Viridiplantae > Streptophyta > Magnoliopsida > Brassicales > Brassicaceae > Isatis > Isatis lusitanica. The sequence continues at coordinate 62,610 of OVBB01000027.1, forward strand.
GATAAATTCAGTGCGAAGAGGGTTTTGGGCGAGGGAGGATTTGGACGTGTCTATCAGGGCAGCATGGAAGATGGAACCGAGATTGCAGTGAAACTGCTAACTAGGGACAATCAGAATCGAGACCGTGAATTTATTGCAGAAGTCGAGATGCTAAGCCGTTTGCACCACCGCAATCTTGTGAAACTGATTGGAATATGCATTGAGGGCCGTACACGCTGCTTAATATACGAGCTCGTCCACAATGGGAGTGTCGAGTCCCACTTGCACGGTGACATACTCTATACTCTGCATTTTTTAGTAACCATATTTCCCAACTATATCTGTTACTTGTCGTTGTATCACCTTCTAAAGCCTGGTTTTCACGGCGTTAACAAAACAGAAGGAACGCTTGACTGGGATGCGCGGTTGAAGATTGCACTCGGAGCAGCGAGAGGACTGGCCTATCTCCATGAAGATTCAAATCCCCGAGTAATCCACCGGGATTTCAAGGCCAGCAATGTTCTCCTAGAAGATGACTTTACCCCCAAGGTCTCAGACTTTGGACTGGCGAGAGAAGCTACCGAAGGAAGTCAACATATTTCCACTCGAGTCATGGGGACCTTTGGGTAAAGCTTTTTTCTACTTGTCCTGCTGTGAAATCCCAGTCTCATGCTTATATGATGAATACAGATACGCTGGTGAAATGTTGGGCTGACAATGGAAATAATTGCAGGTACGTGGCCCCTGAGTATGCAATGACGGGGCATCTCCTTGTAAAAAGCGATGTCTACAGTTACGGTGTGGTTCTACTCGAGCTTCTCACCGGTAGAAAACCAGTAGACATGTCTCAACCCTCAGGAGAAGAAAACCTTGTGACGTGGGCGAGACCTCTACTAGCCAACAGAGAGGGCCTGGAGCAACTGGTGGACCCCACACTGGCTGGAACCTACGACTTTGATGACATGGCGAAAGTGGCTGCTATCGCCTCCATGTGCGTCCACCAAGAGGTCTCGCACAGACCGTTCATGGGTGAAGTGGTGCAGGCACTGAAACTTATATACAACGATGCAGATGAGACCTGTGGGGACTATTGCAGCCAGAAGGAGTCATCAGTGCCGGACTCTGCTGACTTCAAAGGCGATCTGGCTCCCTCGGATAGCAGCTGGTGGAATTTGACACCTCGACTAAGGTTTGGTCAAGCGTCTTCGTTCATAACGATGGATTATAGCTCAGGACCGCTTGAGGACATGGAGAACCGCCCTCACTCTGCCTCTAGCATTCCTAGAGAAGGAGGCCTGTTTCTACCGAACAGGTCGGGTCCGTTACGGCCGATCCGAAGTAGAAGGAACTTCTTTAGATTGAGAGGAAGCATGAGCGAGCACGGTGGGCCATCATCATCTAGACATCTCTGGTCCGGGAATGGCGACTGGTTCTGAGGAACCAGAAAATGTACAGTGAAGAAAAGGGCTCACAACTCTTGAGCTGCATGGGTTAGGTTTGGTTTAATTCAGTTTGGTTCGGTTCATCTGGGTAAAGACTTTCCGCTTAGGAGTTTCTTTTGTTTTTGTTCACATTTTCAGCAAATAGATTTAATTGTTTGTTTTTGCGAGGATGCAAAAGCAACAGCACAGGGAGGGATGGTTTGTATGTTGAAGGACGTCTGTATCTATTTCTCTATTTTCTTTCCACAAAAAAAAAAAAACATCTTAATTTCTTCTAGTGAAGTTAGTGTTGCCTATTTTGTTTGTTTTTAAAAGTTCCAGTTTAGTGGTTCTATGGATTTTGTTGTTTATTTTCCGGTTCTCTGAATTTAGTTAAATCTCGATGTTTTTGCGTTGAGGAAATTTTGGCCTGGGAGATTTATTTTGGTTAAATTTAGTTAACTTCACTTAGTTACATACGTGCATTTCAAATTATTTTTTTAGTGTTTTGGGTAATTCGAGAGAATTGAGAGAAATGTGGATTGTTCCCTTAGATTGTAATTCAAAGACCATATCGAAACAGGTATTAAAAAAAAAATTAAGTTGGTGTAACATACTTTTGAGAGTTCTGCGACATGTCCGAAACAAATGAAGAGCCCATCTCGAAAACCGAGTCATCGGATCATAGAGCTTGTTGCAAAAACGTGTGAGAAGCAAAGCAAGGTGAGCTTAGGTGATTTAATTGTGTTTATTTATCCTCATTTATATTTTGGCTTATGTGTCTAAAACGTATCACTAATTTTTGTTTTCTTCATACTTATTTATTATATGCCTTGTGAATTCCTACACAATAGAGTTTTACTTTGATTGTAAAAGCAAATTCTCATGTCAATTACTTTTTTTTCTTCTTCTCTTTCTTTCATTGGCTCTCTACCATCTTCTCTCTTTTGTAGTTTCATAACAATGATACGATTACTAATAACAACTATAAAAAGATACTTACACAAAGTTACACTTTGTATTATGGTTGATTTAACTGTTTTTTTTACATTTTTTATGTATACAACAAGGTTTTGCAAGGATGCAAAAGCAAAGGGATGGTGCAAAACCTTCGTCCTTTTGTTTTATAAGTGAAGTTAGTAGTTATCTAAAAAAAGAAAAAGAGTAGTTACGTAATTATATAGTTTATATTTCAGTTTATAAAGTGTCAATAGGTTTGGTCAAAAAGAAAGAAGGTATCAAGTTAGGTTCTTAGAATCTTGGCTTTTGGATGTGGTTGTTCAATTCAGATTTTCTTAATTTAAATCTGAAATATTTGTTAATTAACTTATTTTCTGGTTTGGGAGACTCATTCGCTTCCTAAATCCGTCCACCATCTCACCCGTTGACCATGCTCCGACCAGAGCCACAAACTTCTAAAGGTGTTCCACATAGAGGTCCTATTCCTCGAGCTCCCGTCTCCATCCGAGAGCAATACGATAGCCACCAGAAAAAGGAGTCCAAAATGAAACCAATAGGTTCCTAGAAAATCTAACTAAACTAATTCGAGTTCTTGTTGGTTTAGTTCAGTTACTTCTTTTGCTAGCATCCCTTCTTTAAAGTGAAAACTCTAAAAATCCTTTTGAATGACTAAAAAAAAAGTCCAAAATCACACGCGATGCGTCTGATTATGTGGACCCCATCCTTCATTAAACGAGATTAATGATAGGCATGTTCGTGTTCGTGTTCGTGTTCGGGCGGGCTAACCGTTAAAGCATGATAATGTCCTAATTTAAACACAACAGTCCAACTGTAAACGAACAATCCTCAATACGGCGACACGTGACGTCCTCTTATTGGTTAATTAGCCAATTTACAACTTGCAACTCGCTTCCGAGTGTATGTATATGTTTTTCTTTTTCTCAGTCCTCAATTTTGAATAATTTATTCCTCGACCTTCTCACGTGACCACAACAGTATGTATTATTAGGAGCTGTTGTGATAATTTCCTAATTCTGTGCACATATTTATTTATAAGTATAAAATGTGGAAGATAATGTAGGATAGTGGTCTAAGTTAAACCACCTTGACCAGACACTTTGGCATGCACCTGATGTTCAATCTCCATCTGTTCTATAATGAGTTAAAAACGTATAGGTTTCTAACTTTCACAAGTAGGTCTAGAGAAGGACAAAAACAAACAAACAGAAAGAAGATATGACACATATTTATGAGTATTGGAAATTAATATACTTGTATGTGTCGAACAAAAAAAAGAATTTACATGTGTATGTGTATGATTTTTTGCTATAATTTATTATCCAGTAAGAAAAGTAGAGACAATTTGCTATAAAATAAGAATTTAAATACAAATTAATAATAAAAAAGTTGTGGGAAATTTGTATAAGATTACTTGTTAAATACACGTTGGCAAGGGTGTGTGATGTTATCACGCGCTTATGCAAGTGGAGAAACATTTAATGATAGAAAGTAAATACGATGGTGAGTTTGACTGATAACCACATAAGGGATTTGATAAAGTTGCTTCAGAAGAAATTGGGTTAATGAGGATACCAAATGATGAGATTTTGCAATTAATAAAGACATGCACTTAATTAAGGTTGTATAAACGAAAAACAGTGTTTATATTTGTGGATATTAAGCCACGAAACTGTACATGTGTTATGATGGTATAATATTAGAAACAATAGGATTGTCATAAATTTGTTTACATGACATATATATACATAGGGATATATATTATACATTTGCATGGAAGATTCATATATTATGTATATTTATTGACGTAGAGAATATATGTACGTGTTATACATATATATATATAATATATATATATAGTATGTGTTTAATTTAATTTACACTTAAAAATGTAGATACAAAAGAAAAAGCGAGCCTTACTAATAGGCTTTGCATATGATTCATATATATATAGTAGTATATATTATGCGTTTGCAGGGAATATATTAGTATTATATATATATTTATTGACGTGAGGAATATATGTACGTGTTATCAAAATATATAGTGTATTCAAAGAGAAAGAATGAATATGAAAGAGAAGGTTTATTAGAGGATAGATGATTAATTAATGCAGAGTTCGACGGAAGATGATGAGAGATGGAACGAAACAAAGCGTGTAAGGGTAAAATAGGATTAAATGGTGGTTAATTATTTATATTGTCTGAATTTCAAAACTAATATGTCGATTTGCTAATTTGGACCCAAATACTTATCATACACCTAATTATCTCAAGAAAATATCAACAATCTTTCTACAGAAGTTTACCGAAAAAAAAAAAACAAAATTTCTACATAAATTAGTAATCAATAAATCTAAGTCACAGAAGTACAAAATGAATTAATTGCATAAAACCTTTTTAATAAAAAGATTGAAAATAAATTTAATCCAATTTAATGTTACCAACGTGGAAAATCAAGAAGATAACATTAACAACCAACTTATAAGTTATTACCATTTAATGTTTGTTAACTTTATCTTGGACTTAATTATTTTCACCATAATTAACAAAATAATTATTTTAAATAATTTTACATTATGATAAAATATATGTTTTTAACAAAAACTGTATAATATTTTAAGAAAACAGTTAGCAATTTTCTTTTATTAGATGGTTTAAAACTTAAAACTAAGTCACATGTGATTATATAATTGGTCACAAATATTTTATGCTAAATGTTATATACAGAAGATTAACTTTCAACACACATTTATGGTATTAAAAATCACATCTAATTAATATGTATTTAGAAATTTGTTTACACAAAAATGATATTATACTAATGTTTCACATAGAGTTTTGAGAGAATAATTTGATAAGCTAGAGTGTAAAAGGGAAAAGTAGCAACTTTAAGTAAAAGAAGCAACAGAGGGAAACAAAGAATTTGATATTTTCCGGTTTGGTACATTTGGATTTTCCTATTTTATATTTAGAAAACAAAAAAAGAAAAAGATAGTAATTTGCTAGAAGCAAAATGGGTTCTTTCGGAATTTACAATTTGTTAATTAACGCTCAACCCTTACTCTGGAAGACTTTATATGTAGAAAGAGAGAAGAAATCAAAAGAAAAACGAAAATATTGGTAGAAAACAAAGGACAGATAAAAGAGGAAGATTTATGATTTCTTTGGGAGCAATTTTTTCCCCAAATTTGCTCAAATGGCTCTAAGCTTTCTCTCATATCCACACTATAAGATATAGTCCCTTCTCTGAAAATTTTATTTTGCTGGGGGCATCTATTCTTTGCACAAAACTCGTCTCCAGCTTGAGCAAGTGAATGATCCTTCGTTGCTGGAGGAATCTCTTTTGCTTAGGGGACAAGGGTTTCTGATTTGATAAATCTCCGGTGCAAATGGTACTCTCGTTTTTTGAGTTTTACCACCGTTTCAATTCCATTTGGGCGTTTCTTTCGTTTGTTATACACATTTCGATTTCAAAGTTTTGAACTTTTTCTGTTTTCATTTCAAACGGCAAATGCCTAAACTTTTTGTTGGTGCAAGTTGAATGATCTTCTTTTGATATATTGTTTTCCAGATATTGATATTGTGTTATATTGGTTTCAATGTACTTTGCTTCTTGTGGGCTTCGTTTAACTGTGGTCTGTTGTTACCTGGGAAAGTAATTGTGCAGTGATGAACATCACCGTGGAAATGGGTCTCTCTTGTTTAAGGTTTATCATTTGTGGGGTCTAGTTCTTGGACATGAATCCTCTATCGAATGCTGTTTGTGTCTTCACTTTTCGCAAAATATATTTTTCTGTAACGATGACGAGTTTAGTCACATAGTTTGAAGGTTTCGATATCCTCAAATTATTTGTTGACAGCTTTATTTTCTTAATTGTTGGTCCTTCAGGTTTCTTCTACAGTTAAAGTTGGCTCGGTCGTCTGGATGGAAGATCCAGAGGAGGCATGGATAGATGGTGAAGCTATTGAGGTTCATGGAGAAGATATTAAGGTCCGATGTACCTCAGGGAAGACGGTATGTATAACCGACTTTTGAATTTTGATGAACTTTGACTATGCTTCAGGATGGAATCTGAATATGTTTCATGGGATTTTTTCTCATACTTGTGTTGAATTTTTTCAGGTCCTTGTCAAAGTTTCAAATACACATCCCAAAGATATGGAAGTTCCACCTTCTGGAGTGGCCGACATGACAACGCTAGCATATCTACATGAACCAGGGGTCCTACAAAATTTGAAATCAAGATATTATATAGACGAAATATATGTGAGCTTCCTATTGTTTGCCCTTTTTGTCTTGCTGGCTCTGTAAGTCATTTGGACTAAATTTTGTCCTTTTTTCTTTCTTTCTAGACTTACACAGGAGATATTTTGATTGCGGTGAACCCTTTTAAACAACTAGAGAACCTTTACAATGACAACATGATTGCACACTATAAAGGAGTCTCCTTTGGAGCATTGAGGCCCCATCCGTTTGCAGTTGCGGATGCAGCTTACAGGTACCTGCCATTCAACTTTGAAGTTTTTTTTTTTTCTCTTGTTCCATTCATCATTGGTTGTTTCCTGCTTCACATTTCTTTCTTCTTGCTTGGGTGTAGACAAATGATTAATGAGGGAATTAGTCAATCAATCTTGGTAAGTGGTGAAAGTGGAGCAGGGAAGACTGAGACTGCTAAAACGCTTATGAAATATCTAGCAAAAATGGGAGGTCGAGTTGTTTCTGACAGAAGGACTGTCGAAGATCAAGTTTTGGAGGTAACTACTAGCAGAGATTTTACTGTAGACCTTGTGGAATTTCAAAGACAGGATTTGTAAAAGATCACTCCTTGACACGAATGGTTTATATTCTTTTGTGCAGTCCAATCCTGTTTTAGAAGCATTTGGGAATGCAAAAACCGTCAGGAACAACAATTCAAGGTGAATGTGTAACACACACGTTTCATCACTTTTTTCACTGAATATCTGTTGGCTAAATATTCATCTATATAATCATTATCATGTTGCAGTCGATTTGGCAAATTCGTGGAGATTCAATTCGATCAAAGGGGAAGAATATCTGGAGCTGCTATCAAGACTTATTTGTTAGAGAGATCAAGGGTTTGTCAAGTGTCAGATTCTGAGAGAAACTATCACTGTTTTTACATGCTTTGTGCTGCCCCACCAGAGGTACACACATGGCTATCTTTCTTGTCTAATATGCCAGAGTTTGTAGAGATTTTTCTAACTGGATTAAAGAAAATTCGCTTTATCTTCAATCTCCCGTACCCGTTTACTGAAAGTTTTCAGTGTTTATCTTCAATTTCAGTGTTTTCTAAGCCCATGTCTCTGAAATTATTGTCTCGTTGTTTCTCATTTTACCTTTTATTGTTTGACAGGACATTAAAAAACTAAAATTAGAGGATCCGGCAACATACCGTTATCTGAATCAATCTCGTTGTATCAAGTTAGAGGGGATGGATGATTCGAAAGAGTATACTAAAACCCGAGAAGCAATGGGCATTGTCGGGATAAGCTTAGAGGAACAGGTAGTTATTTCCCCTTCCCCTGGTAAAAATGGTGATATATGAGTGTATTTGATATCACTTTCTTTTCAGGAAGCTATATTTCGAGTTTTGGCAGCTATTCTTCATCTTGGTAACGTAGAATTTACGAACGGAGAAGAAGCAGACTCGTCAGTTCCAAAAGACAAGAAGTCACTGAAGACTGCGGCTGAGCTTTTCATGTACGTTGCTAACTGAGTTGATGACTTTGAATGTGAAAAGCCACTTTCAGAAACAATATTTGATAATGTGAAAAGGAACTATTCCTGACTCCTTGAGTATTGGCAGGTGCGACGAGCAGGCACTGGAAGATTCTCTTTGCAAACGTGTAATGGTGACACCTGAAGAAACAATTTCCAGATGTCTGGATCCTGAATCTGCAGCATTCAGCAGAGATGCTTTGGCAAAATTTGTGTACTCAAGATTGTTTGATTGGTATTAGTATTTCCGAGCACAAGATTCTCTTTTTTGTTTCTCAAAAGTTACTTTCGTTACTCTTTGCTAACTTTGCTTATTGCTCTTGTAGGATCGTAAACAAGATCAATAATTCAATTGGGCAAGATCCTGACTCAAAAAACATGATTGGAGTGCTGGATATTTATGGATTCGAGAGTTTCAAGACAAACAGGTGCTTAAGCAGTATGCCTTTATGTTTGATTAAGGCAAGGAAACCGGTTTAGTAAAATCCTATGGAACAAAGGCTCACATGAAACATTAGACATAAAATCTGATTCTAGGGAGCTATGGATATATTAAATGTCACTGTTCTCCTTGAAATTTCTGGAACGTCGCGTAAATAGAAAATGGGGGATTTTCTACATGTGGATAAGACATTGTTTAGCTGTTATTACGAATATACATACATTCTGTTATGGAATAGTGGTGAAAAGTCTCATGTGCATGTTGCTTCTGGTGCTTACTAAAGCATGGTTTTTGCAGTTTTGAGCAATTTTGCATCAATTTGACCAATGAGAAACTTCAGCACCATTTTAATGAGGTTTGTCTGAATTCCGCTCTCTCTTCTGATAGTTGCCTTATATTCAGCCTTACTCCTTGATCCATGCTTCTTTTTCTTGGGCAGCACGTCCTAAAAATGGAACAAGAAGAGTACAAGAAAGAAGAAATTGAGTGGAACCACATCGAGTTCCCAGATAATCGAAAAGTTTTGGAACTTATTGAGAAGGTAACTAGGTTTACACCCTTTTACCGTGCGGACCCTCTTTGTAAAATAGGTTCTATTCTAACTCAAAGTCGCATGTTCATCACTCTTTTTTCACGTTTCAGAAACCTGGTGGTATTATTGCTCTTCTGGACGAGGCTTGGTAAGCCCAAGAGCTTTCTGTTGCTATTATTCCGCATGTGTTGTCTCGGCTTTGATATTGACGTTTTATACCTCCATCTTGCAGCATGTTCCCAAGATCAACACATGAAACGTTTTCTCAAAAGCTGTACGAAACATTAAAAAAAAACAAGTACTTTAGCAAGCCAAAATTAGCGCGTACTGACTTCACAGTTTGCCACTATGCTGGTGATGTGAGTAGAAAACCTGCTTTAGCATTCTGAATTTTTAATTAATGCAATCATGTCGTAAAATACTAAAACTACTGAGTTTTCTTTTCAGGTCACTTATCAGACCGAGCAGTTTCTGGAAAAGAACAAAGATTATGTTGTCGCTGAGCATCAGGCTCTGCTAGGTGCTTCTAGGTGCACTTTTATTGCAGGTCTATTTCCTACTCTAGTGGAAGATGCTAACAAACAGTCAAAGTTCTCTTCTGTAGCTACACAATTTAAGGTGCAGTAAATGAGGTATTTTTTATGTAGACAATCGTTATCACAGGATTACTTAAGTCATTGTCTTACTTTATGCAGCAACAATTAGCATTATTGATGGAACGTCTAAGTACTACTGAGCCTCGCTATATTCGTTGCGTGAAGCCCAATAATCTTCTGAAGCCTTCTATCTTTGAGAACCAAAATGTTATGCAACAACTACGTTGTGGGGTGAGATTCACTTACATTTTTTGGTTTGTCTGTACACGTTTGTTTGTTACTTTTCCGTGCAAGTTATAAATTTCTGTATAAGCATATTTTCAGGGTATGATGGAGGCAATCGAGATTTGTCGTGCTGGATATCCTACACGAAAACATTTTGATGAATTCCTGGACAGATTTAGTATCCTAGTTTCTTGTGCTTTGGATAAGAGGTTTGACTCTCACAATTCAGAAGTTGAAAGTTTACCTAGATGTTGAAAATGCTCTAAATTTTGGCTTGTTCCTACTAGTTCTGATGAGAAAGCAGCCTGCAAGAAACTTCTGGAGGCAGCTGGACTCAAAGGATACCAGGTACTCATTTTGTCGCATGGGAACTTTCATGAATGATTGTTTGATTTATCCTGCTTTAACGTGGAGCTTAACGTTCTTGTTTTTGCAGATCGGAAAGACGAAGGTTCTCCTCATGGCTGGGCAGATGGCTGAATTAGATGCTCGGAGGACTGAGGTCTTAGGAAGAGCAGCCAGAATTATACAGTCGAAATTCCGCTCCTACCTTCACCTCAAAGCTGCAATAAATATGCAGGCTGTGTGCAGAGGTATCTTGTAGAGAATATTATTAGCTAATATAACTATTCAGTTAGTTAGAGAACAAATGGGACTGTTGCATTTATAATTTGCTTTGTTATCCATCATTTACAGGTCAACTTGCTCGACATAAATTTGAGGATTTGCGCAGAAAAGAAGCGGCTGCTTTGAAGATCCAGAGAGCTTTACGGATCTACCTTGATAGGCGGTCTTACATAGAAGCTGTGATTACAGTTCAGGCAGGTTTTTGCGGTATGGCTGCTCGCAATGTACTACGAAGGAAGACCAAGGCCACACTTGTCATTCAGGTAGCGAAATCTCTTTTCTTCTTCTTTTCATCTTTGAGCTTTGAAGGCTTTTATCATACCTCCAAATTTGTCTTGAGACTCTGAGTTTTATTTTTCATTGCATATACCAGATCCACTGCCGTAGATTCCTGGCCGAGTCGCACTATAAGAAGCTGAAGAAAGCAGCGATTACTACACAAAGTGCATGGAGAGCAAGGCTAGCCCGTAAAGAACTGCGAGAGCTTAAGATGGTGAGCCTTTCTTTCACATTTCAGTTCTAAGCAATTTCACATGGAACATGAGCTTAAATAATGTGGTTAGATGAGTTGAGATAATCGAGCTAGCAGCTGGAATTTGCCCTTTCCATTAATTGTCTTGGAAACAGAGACAGAAAATGCTCTCTTTTCCCAAAGTAAAAACTGCAGCAATGAAGCCTTCATATTTTCTACAGGCTGCAAAGGAAACTGGAGCCCTACAAGCTGCCAAGAGTAAGCTTGAGAAGCAAGTGGAAGATCTCACGTGGAGACTGCAGCTAGAGAAACGCATGAGGGTTAGACAAAACACGGCCGTTTTATCTTTTTCTTTTTCTTCTCGGTTTTCTATCCATCATCGAAAGTTGTCAATTCTAAAATCTTTCTCTGGATACTGTTTCAACAAATTTTCACCTGTTATTGTGGCTTTGACGTTGTAGGTGGACGTGGAAGAAAGTAAAACACAAGAAAATGCGAAACTGCAATTAGCATTGGAGGAAATACAACTCCAGTTCAAGGAAACCAAAGTGTCTCTCTTAAAGGAAGTGGAAGCTGCGAAAAAGACGGCAGAAATAGTTCCTGTAGTGAAGGAGATTCCTATTGTTGACACCGAGCTAGTGGAGAAACTCAAGAGTGAAAATGAAAACCTCAAGGTAGGGAATTTGCGCTATTCTTTTCTATATATATTCTGTTTTTGCTTTTAGTAAGGATATCGAAGCTACAGAAACCAGAGCAAAATTTGGAATTTCATCTCTCTTTCATACGCAGTCCATGGTAACTTCGCTGGAGCAGAAGATTGATGAAACAGAGAAAAAATTCAAGGAGACAAGCAAAATTAGCGAGGAAAGGCGGAAGCAGGCTTTAGAAGCTGAAAGCAAAATTGTTAATTTGAAGACCGCCATGCACGAGTACGCACTATTGTTCTCTTCTTAGCTATTGGATTTCCACACAGATTTTAAGGTTTTCGCAACTCACTGACAGTCAACATCTGCGCTTTTTCTTCATTTGCAGACTCGAAGAGACATTAGAGCATGTAAAATATGAAAATCAACTTTTGAAGCAATCTGTCTTAAGCACACCTGTTAAGACAGCATCAGGACGTTTCCCTTCTACTCCAGCAAAGGTAGACATACCTTGAGGAATATTTGAAATAACTACGTCTGACTCTCTCAATCATCCTAACTACAATACTGCTCTTGTTCGCGCAGAACTTGGAAAATGTCCACCATCCTAGTGAAGAAAATCAACTCAATGTAAATGATGTCTTTTGCTTTGCCGTCTACTTTTATCCGATAGTCTCCTCCATTTCTTTGTAACCCTTGACATCCGTCTCTGCAGGGAATTATGTTTACCACACCAGCAAGGATACAAGAACCGAGGGGATCCGATATTTATCCTCGACCTGTATGTTGTTTAGTTTGATTACTCGATTATGTGCTTCCAGTCTTTTGATATGTCCCCGTCTTTGGTTGAAGAGAGACTGTCTCTTTTTCTTGGTACAGGAGGATGTCGATGCCTTAATCATCTGTGTCACAAAAGATGTTGGATTTAGTCAGGGAAAGCCTGTAGCGGCATTTACCATCTACAAATGTCTTCTTCATTGGAAATCCTTCGAAGCAGAAAGAACCAATTTGTTTGATCGTCTTGTTCAAATGATTGGTTCTGCTATTAAGGTACTTTGAAACTGGGAGGCTGTCTTGTCTACTTCCGTAAATAAATCCTCTCTTTTTTTTAATCTTCTTATGTCAGAGTTGACTGATCAATGATTCTTGCTATCAGAATAAAGATGACAACGCTAATTTGGCATATTGGTTATCCAATACTTCAACCTTGTTGTTCATGCTCCAACAAAGCCTGAAATCTGGTGGAACCGGGGCCACTCCACTTCGAAAGTCACCTTCCTTGGTCCGATGGATGACCAAGGTAAATATACTCTTCGTTATTTATTTTTTTCTTCCTTAATCTTGCGTTGATGAGCTTCTGCTCCAAAACCTAAACAATTCTTGCCTTTCATTTACCAGGGTTTCCGTTCTCCAGCGGCTGAAGCCATCCGACCAGTTGATGCCAAGGATCCCGCTCTGCATTTCAAGCAGCAGCTTGCAGCATATGTGGAAAAGATTATCGGGATTATCTGGGATAACCTGAAAAAGGAGTTGAACACTTTCCTTACTCTCTGCATCCAGGTGCTATGATCAAGAATGCTTCTCTACTTTTCAGCTTGCTTTGTTTATATATGTGTTGTGAGCTGACATGAGAGAATCTCTCTCTAGGCACCACAAACGTTTAAGGGGACTGCGCTAATATCTGATAGCACTGCTAAATACTGGCAAGGAATTACTAAAGGCCTAGATGCACTGCTAAGCACACTTAAAGAGAACTTTGTATGTGAAACTCGTTTCCACTCACTGCTCTTATCTCTCTAAATGTCAAGAGATTCTTATTTGCTTACTCTTGGTACAGGTTCCTCTGGTTCTTATCCAGAAAATGTTTTCTCAGGCTTTCTCGCTCATCAATGTCCAATTATGTAACAGGTGAGAGATTGTTTGTTTGTCTATTTTGGAATATGAGTCTCGATGATAAGCAGACTTTAATCGACCTCGTCTTTCTGATCTGCAGCCTTGTCACCCGACCAGATAACTGTTCATTTATCAATGGAGAATATGTAAAATCTGGTTTAGAAAAGTTAGAGAAATGGTGCTCCGAAACAAATGAAGAGGTATTCCCAAAGCAAAGTTTCCCTCTTCTTTTGTTGTCGTCAAATTGGTTTATACATAACAAAATATGTCACTTATGCTACTCTTCTTTGATAGTATGCTGGCTCATCATGGGATGAACTCAAACATACCAGACAGGCTGTCGGATTCTTGGTATGTTCTAAACTTGTTTTTGAATTTGAGAAAAGATCGTATAAGCAAATCAAGTTTAACATTTGTCACATGTTTCCCCTCTTGAATTCGCATCTACAACAGCTCATCCATAAGAAATACAAGATCTCATACGATGAGATTGCAAATGATCTGTGCCCAGTAAGTCTCTCTATCAACCAACTCTTTTGATGAACTTTGACTTTGTGGTTATGCTGATACTATAATTTTCCTTAACTCAGATCCTGAGAATACAGCAGCATTTCAAACTGTGTACTCTGTACAAGGATGAAATCTACAACACAAAAAGTGTTTCGCAAGATGTAAGCTCTCTGAGGATATACTTGACTAATTTTCATGCTTTGCTCCTTGAAGATCCTTTGCTCTAGTTTTTTTCTGATCCTCTGATCATCGATCAAATAGGTCATCGCAAGCATGACAGGAGTTATGACAGACAGCAGCGACTTCTTGTTAAAAGATGATTCTAGGTAAGTATGGCTTTGCATCTATCTTCTTACCGTAATATAGGAAGAAGAAACTTTGAATCTCTTTCGCTGCTATGAATATCAAAGTCACGATGAGCTTTTGTTTCTTTCTTTCTGGAAACTAAACAATGACGTTCCTTTTTGGCCTCCCACAGCGACAGCATTTCGTTCATGATCGACGACTTATCCAGTTCGATGCAAGAGAAGGACTTTGCTCAAGTGAAGCCTGCTGAGGAACTTGTGGAAAATCCAGCTTTCGTTTTCTTGCAATAGTGTAATCCAGAGAAACCAAAACTGCCCCCTTCAAGAACACCATTCAGAAAACAGGAGGAAGAATCTCTGAGAAAATCGCCCCGAAGAATATTTTTTTAGATTCGCCGATTTATTTCTCATTGTATCTCTCTAACTGTCCCAGAGATTCTATATATCTTTGTTTGCTGGGAGAAAACCAAAGACATGGTTTGTCTATGGTCAGGTTCTTGTTGGTGTTGTGCAGATTTTCTTTCTCTTCTCCTTGTTTTGCTAATTAAATAAAATTTTGATTTTAAATCAATTTATTTTATTTTATTTTGATACTGAAGTCAAATGAAATGCATAAGTAGTTAGTTATGTTGGGTCTGACTTCTGAGTCTTTGTCGTCTCCACTCTCCCCACCCATATGGTATAGTTTGTACAAAAGAAAACAAGTTTTATTATAACTTTGCTACTTTTGTCTAATGAACACTTTGAAATCATGGATGATATAAAAGAATCTTGTTGTCGAGTGAGGATGAACGGACTTTGCGCGCTGAAGAAGACGACCGTTACAAGTTATAAACATAATAGGCCTTAATAGAAGCGAGCCATAATTCAGACAGGCCCATTAATATTTAGGCGAGCCTTTAAATGGCCCAAATATAGTAAAAGCTCTAGAGTTTGTGGAGTAGACAGATGGCTGCTATATCAGGCAAATGTTGTTCCTTTGTCTCATCTCTTTTTGCTCCTACCTATCTCGATCCGTAATTAGTCATTAGGGTCTCTGCTTCTGGTGGAATTTCTGAATCTCCGCCGTTTCGGTTCGATACAGATTCTGGGTCCTTTTTTTTTTCGTTTCTGTCTTTAATCTTTTTTTTTTTCTCACTCAGAACCTTAAAAACCCTAATTTTGATACATTAGCTTTGGAACCTTGTCGGAAGGATCCGTGTACATTAAAGAAGTTTGTGTCTTTTTGGATTTGATTAAACGCGTTTAAGAAGATGCCTCCAAAGCAACAACCAAAGGCCGATTTGGCGAAAAAGCAGAAGCAAGTGGAAGACAAAACATTCGGGCTGAAAAATAAGAACAAGAGCAAGAATGTCCAGAAGTATGTTCAGAGTCTCAAGCAATCTGTTCAGCCTAAACCCGATGCTTCTAAAGCTGCAGCCAAGGTAACGTATCACTAGTCACTCCCTTGAATCCGTTTGATATCCTGAAATGGGTTTTGAGTTTCTTCATGATTGGAGTTAGTTCGATAGTGGAGAGAGATGGATAGTTTGTTGCTTAAGCAGTTAAATTCTTTCTTCGGTTGAGTTCTTACCAAAAAAAAAAATACTTTTCTTCTTTTGAGGACAGAAAAAGAAAGAGGAAGAGAAAGCGAGAGAACAGGAATTGAATGAGCTGTTCAAGGTAGCTATTAGTCAGCCGAAAGTTCCTGTAGGTATGTATGTTTTTAATGTGAACGAAATGCTCTGATGAAAAACTCAATCTTCACTGTCTTCTTTTAATGTTGTTTCTCCTGTTCTGTTTCGATGTACATTCTGTGATGTTTCTTGGCAGGTGTGGATCCCAAGTCTATCCTGTGTGAGTTTTTCAAGGCGGGGCAGTGTCAAAAGGGGTTCAAGTGCAAATTCTCTCATGATTTGAACATTCAGAGGAAGGGTGAGAAGATCGATATTTACAGCGATAAGCGTGATGAAGGTAAACGCACAAGTGTAGGAACAAATTGCCTTGTATTTTACATCCCTTCTTCTCCCTTGAACGATTGCTTTTTTTTTTTTTTATAATAATTTTATATTGTTTTAAGATGGAGACATGGAGGAGTGGGATCAAGAGACCCTTGAAAAGGTTGTGGAATCAAAGAAAAATGAATATAACCAGAATAAGCCAACAGATATTGTAAGCGGTTTCTTTCTCTCTGCGTATCTAAAACTTGTTGTTGGGACATGTTGATTGAGGGCTTCTGGCTTTGTCATATATGCCAATAAGTAGAGTCTATCTGTTAACGCACTACGCAAAAGTCTTAAGTGATGTTTTGTACAAATATTCAGCCATTTGTATGTTTAGGCTACTCATGGATTATGCAAAGTGATGCATCAGTGTCGGTTACGGTTCCTTTTTTTTTTTTTACTGTGATAAAGTTTTAGCTGATATTCTGGGTTTTTGTTCACGATTTAATATGTTGCCTTTAGCTAATAGCATGGTTCATCTTAGGAGCTAATTGGGTCCTACACGGTCTTATTCCTTCCGTTGTTCCTTTTTGCTTTCTCCTCATTTGGATCATGCGTGACAAGAACTCATGCTTCTGGTGATGGTAGTGCTTTAAACGACATTTTTTTTTATCATGATGCGACTGTCTCTTAACAATATAGTTAAGCTGATTCTATACTAAAAGAAGTGATGACTCCTGAAACATCTTCGTGAATATTTTTTATCCTAAACACATGATGAATTCATCGTCTCGCATGAGTTTCTTATAAAAAGTTTTTCTTTTTGGTTTGCCGATATATAATAGGTTTGCAAGTATTTTCTGGACGCGGTGGAGAAGAAACAGTATGGGTGGTTCTGGGCTTGCCCCAATGGTGGCAAAGAGTGTCATTACAGACACGCTCTTCCTCCTGGATATATCCTTAAATCTCAAATGAAGGCCCTCTTGGAAGAGGAGTCACAAAAGATGCCAGTTGAAGAAGAAATCGAAAATGAGGTTTTAACACTCTTCCAGTTTTCCCAATCTGCGCATAGCTGCTAGGTCCCTGAACTTGATTCTTGGAAAAAAAATGTTTTGTTCTATGTTTCAGCGTGCAAAACTGAAAACGGCAACTCAAATGACTCCTGCGCTATTTATGGAATGGAAGAAGAAGAAAATAGCTGAGAGAGAAGCAGGTTTGGCTGCTTCTCAAGCGGAGAGAGCTAAGAACGACCGTATGAGGTGAATCCCATTCATCATTTTGTTGCGTATCCAGCTCCACTGTGACTCTGTTTTGTTCCTCGTAAGCTGATTCATTTTCTGGATATGTAATCTCAGTGGTCGGGAGTTGTTTCTGTCCAATGCAAGCTTGTTTGTGGATGATGCTGAGGCTTTTGAAGAATACCAGAGGGAAAAAGAAGAGGAAGAGATTGACCAGAAGGTGGACTCTCTTTCTCTATCTTACTCACTCATTAATTTAAACAAATCAAGTGGTGTTAATGGAATCATGCGTTTTTGCGTCTCAGGCAAAGAACCAAGAAACAGAGGCAGGGACAAGCAAGAGTACCGGTGATGCTGAACAGAGTTCGAGAGAAGTGGAAGATGACGATGATGATGATGATGATGATGATTTGGACATGGATGAGCTTGATGAATTGGAAGCAAGCTTGTCGAAAACATCGATCCAGATCCGTGAGCCAAACAATGAAGGATCATCTTGAGATGAAAGTATAAGTGAGGTGGAGGAGAGGGAAAGCACATGTTTTGCTTTTGTGTACTTTGGAAAGATTGGATTTTGCAGACACAAAACCTATTTCAGGGTTTGAATAATCTGTTACCGTCTTAAGATCTTAATGTCTCATCAAGGACTAATAGTGCCTTTTCTTACTTCTTTCGTTGTTCTTAACGTGTTTACGTGTACCATCTTCATACATTACGAAAAAGGAAAAGAAAATGTCTAGTAAAAACTGAACTGTGCTTCTCCTGCTCTTCTGAGTTAAGTCTTGTTCATATTTTGCTTGATTCATGATCACAAGTGATCTCGTTTCATTTCTTGTGGTTAGTTGATGTCTAAACCGACAAGTACACTGTCTAAAGAAAACATTGAGATTATCATATTTACTTGGAGTCTCGTCCCGTTGCTCATCTGGATTTATAATGTGGACAAAATAACCTACCAGATGACAAAATAAAAAAGAAAACGTACATAAAAGGAAAAAAAATGATTTGATGAGATAGAAACGAAAAAAGAAGAAGAGAGAGAGAGGACAAATCAGAGAGAATCGAATCGCCATGGTAGCCGCATCAGCCAAGCTCGCGAACCTGAGATCGACGTCCATGTTTTCAAATCGGCCACTCTCTTTCTCCATGTTAAGCGGAATCAGAAACTCCTTCCTGATATTACCTCACAGGACATGTCTAAAGCCCACACCTCTCCGGCTCGCGTCGTGGCCACCACACGGTTCTTCTGTTAGGGCCATGTCATCGTCTTCGTCTTCTTCTCCATCTTCCTTCGGATCCACACTGGAGGAGAGCGTTAAATCCACGGTGGCGGAAAACCCTGTCGTTGTTTACTCCAAAAGCTGGTGCTCGTAGGTCCACTCTTCTCATACTATCTTCTCTATATCACAACTCGTTTGTTCAATCCACTTCTCTTTGATTTACGATTTCTTTCGTTCTTTTTTTTTTTTTTTTTTTTTTTTGTGTGGGTGTGATGCAGATACTCGTCTCAAGTGAAGACGTTGTTCAAGAGTCTTCAAGTTAATCCACTTGTTATTGAATTGGATGAACTTGGTATGCTTAATTTACACTGACTTTTCTGATTTGTTTGCTAAATTGGTTTTGATTTTGTCTGTGTGATATTGTTTTTGCTCAAAGCTTGTTTACAAGTACACTTATTCTTTCATCACGCGTTTGCAATGGAGTTAGTTAATACTTGTTTCCAAGTAGAGGAGAAACTTAGTTCAGAACTTTAAGAATGTTTTGTAGGAATTATGATTTATGCTTAGAGGGGTTTGTAATGGCCCGAGATAGCTTCTACGCTTTGGAGTTTCTGTGTTTTGTTTCTTTAGCAAGTTACTTGGACAATATATTGATTGGCTTGTTGATGAAGAAGAAACACACTTAAAAGATTTTGTAATGGCTTAAACCTTTCTTGCCTGCCCTTTGGATCTTAGACAGTAATGCTTCTGTTGCCTGCAAACTATCACCCCGTTGCCATCTTCATAAGGAATCTTATCCTTTGTCAAAACTTTCCCAAAACATTTGTTCTTTCCTGTCTTACTTAGATTTATGGCCAAACCATTGTCTGACTCATGGTATTGGTCTGACACATTTGAGTTGGAGTTACGAATGTTTTGGTGTTTCCCGACGTTTTCCAGGTGCAGAGGGATCGCAGCTGCAGAATGTGTTGGAGAAACTTACTGGACAATACACTGTTCCCAATGTTTTCATCGGTTAGTTGTTTCATCATTCTGGCGACAGTTACTTACTTTGATCATTCTTTTCCTGAAAACAGAACGTTCTCAAACACGAACCTGCTATTGAGATCTTAGTCACTACATATATCTAATTTTATATTTCATGACCAGGAGGCAAGCACATTGGTGGCTGCTCAGGTACACTCTCTCAAGATCTTTCTCATATGTCTTGTGTTTTATTTTTGTTTCTGATAACTTGATATCGATATCTTTATTGTTCCACAGATACATTGCAGCTGTACAATAAAGGAGAGCTAGAGCCAATGTTAGCTGAGGCCAATGGAAAAACCGGTCAGACCTAGAGAGGTTTAGAGATGAAACTGGTTGGAGATTTGTTCATGTTTCCTTTTTGTTTAATCAGAACCTCTGAGAGTAAGTCCAGATGATTTGGTGTTTTAACGTCACTGCCATATTGAGATAATAAAACAGGCAGGCCAGTGTCTGTTACTAGACCGGGAGTTTGATAACCACTTGGAATTTGCAATCAATGTTTGGTCGATTAAATGCGCATGGTGTGACTGCAGATGTATCGAATTGGAGATTCGAAAAGGGAAGATAGAAAGATGAATTGTTGGTAAACTTTTTTGGTACAGACGGTTTGGTTCAAGATTACAAATAGACGAACCGGGTTATAGACAAACTAAGTCTCTCATTTGACTTCTTCGATCTCGTCCAATGCGTAGTTGTTGGTCGATATATTCGCGTAATTCACCTTTGAGAACCGGACCACGACCGGATATCGTGTCTTCGGGTCCTGATCAACGGCCACAACTGATCCTACGTTCTTGTACCAGTAGGATTCTTTCCTTAGAATCTTTACCTGCAAGTCCCCATAATTTTATACCATTTTCACATTACTCCCACAACTCCTAAAATGTTTTAAACTTATTGCAGATACATGATTTAGCTCAAACATTAGTTCAAGTTCCTCCAATCACATATTTTTTAAGTCGCATTTTCTTGTACCAGTAGGATTATTTCCTTCAATTTTTTAACCTCGAAGTCCCAAAATTTCTTAAAGTTTCAAATTAAACCCCAACTCTTACAATATTCTTCTATATAGACAAAGAGTGTATCGATTGTTGCTCAAACATTAGTTCAAGTATCTCTAGATTCTACAGATGATATACTATGCAACGATTGATATACATATGAGGGAAGAGCTGACCTTGGATCCTCTCTTAGGCCCAATTGGAGGAGGTTTAGCCTTGGCGGCAGGAGCTTCCGCCGGAGGAGCAGCAGCGGCGGTCGAAGAACCCTCCGACGAAGCGGTTGCCGGAGAGGCTTCCTCCGCCGCTCTGACTACTAGCCTCGAACCAAAGCTTATCATCGGCAAGAAAGACACGGCGCCGATCTTTGAAGACACCGAAGAACCGCCGCTTACAGCCGCCGTGACGTTGGCCGTCAGAATAAATCCGGTAGCTGCTGACGTCATCGCCATCTGTGTGGTTTTGAGGGAGTACGGAGATTTTATTGGTTGTGTGTGTGATGCAAATGGCTAAAGAAAAGAGGAAATGAGGACAAAGCTCGAGATGTTTTGAGGTTAAAAGGAATTGTTTTCACCCACTCTTCATATGACACGTGTGATCACATCTCGGTTCTTCAAGATAATGTGTTGACGTGGCGATCTTAAATTGAAAAAATTAAGAAATTTTATTTTTTTCTTTTCTTATACGAGAGCAGCTTTGTAAATTAGGGTTGCCTTACCGCCAAATTTCATTTTTCTTCCCCAATTTCAAATTCCCATGGAAACGTGAAACCTCTCTTTCATCGCCTTCGTGAATAGGACTCAAATGATCAACGATTTAATTTCAGTGAATCCGTGATGAGAAGTAGAAATCACCGAACAAAAGTGGCGGAAACCATAAAGAAGAAGACCAACGCGGAATTTGGGTTCACGGATCCTTGGAGCTCTCGAGCACATTCATGTATTCTAAACCTCGATTATGTTTTTGTGGGTGCGTACGTGTGTATCATTCTTATTGAATTGTCGTTCCTATTGGTTTAGAATTGAAACGCAGGAGAAGTGTGAGTTCGTCGATGTTGATCATCATCGGAGTCCCTTGAACGATTCCTCAGAAGTCCAAATCGGACGACGTGAATTCGTCTCTCGCCTGGATTCCTCTCTAGTCTCCAAATTGAGTGTTAGATCTGATTCTCATTTGCAGTGCTTGATGCCAAGACCTCGGAGTTTGCGTTCTTCAAGAAGCTAAAGTCTGATTTTGGTCTCTGCACTGCTTCTTCGATTAAAGTCAAGCAAAATCCAAAAATCTTCGAATCCAGAAGCAAACTAGGAGGTCAAATCCACGATGCTTTGAAGTTTCTCTCATTTCTTCTTGTGATGATGATATACTGACAGTGGCTGCTTGGCTTCCCCTTGAGTTTTCAATATGCAGGAACGGACTGCAAAGCTAAAGATAGATGCAATAGCAATTATATCTTCTCCACACCCATTCATAATTCGAGACGTGATTTGTATGATATGCTTTCTTACCTATCAGGATCGCTTTTGTTTCCATCACATGCTTATACTTCTCTTGGATCTATTGCTTGTGTTGTTTGTAGAGAAAGATACTGGGAAATCTCCTTCAGGTTTCAGTAGAGATAAGGACGCAGTTCAAGGTGGTAACAACAAGCTGAGAGATGTGGAGGTAAATTTTGGATATCCGTAGCTCTTAGATTGATCTACATTGGATACAAGCCAAACAAACTAACAAATAGTTGAGAAAACATGATTATCTAGCTTGAACTATCAGAAAGCAATGATGAGAAGGAAGATTTATTCTCTGTGAAGAGGAAGAGACTGAACCAGTGGGTTAAAGATACATGGTTTACGGAAACACTTGAGCTTACCTCAAACGGGTACACTATAGGTTTTTTTTTTGTTTTTGCTTCTATGCTAACGCTTGCATCTTATAGTGTGCTCAGAAAATATTCATTTTTCAGGGGAGATTTAGTTTCTCTTCTCCTAACTCGGCTGTTCCCTGGAATCAAGGAGAGACATGTAAGCTTGATCTGATCCTGGAATACATGTTAATTGCTTGTCTTGATTAATTCTGAGCACTTTTTGATTCCCTCTCAGCCTTCTAGGTTTTCCAAGGAGAGGACAGATAGAGTCAGCAGAAGAACTCTTCTTGATTCTCCTGGATCCAAGTTCCGCAAGAAGGCCCATGAAAGCTATACAGAAGTTGACCATAGTGTGCAAATGGAAAGGGGCGGATCGATCTCTTGGCGGGGATGGCTGGAAAACAGCATTGCACTGAGCCTGCTGTTTACAAGGAATCATGTTCACAGCAGTTTTATGCCAAGAGATCCGGACCACTTTAGCTCTTCCATCTCATATCCTAACGAATCGGTTTATAGACCTCCACTGCTGACACACAAGGCGTCCCTGTCATTTCCTGTTGAAGAAACTCTAGACTGTTCTCCCATGTCTAGCCCCCATTTCAGAAACTACAAGCCTCTTTCACTGGCTTATCACAAAGAACAAAGTGATTACAGCTCAGAGGACTTATCACATGAATATAGAGAGCCTTCATCTGCATTACTTCTCGAGTGGAACACTGACAACGCAAGCACCATAAAGACAGATGATCTGCCACTAAGTTATCACACAAAACTCATCGCGTATCCAAATGCATCATCATCATCGTTGACTAATGATCCGTGGAGCTCTGACTATCCTTCATCTCGTGATTTGGTTACAAGGGAGCTGCACCCTTGGTCTCTGCTCGCTCATTACACTCCAGGCAGTTTCCTCTTATCAACAACAAACTAAACCAGCCATTTTGAGCATGAACCCGAGAGGCATATTATTGATGACGAAGATGTGGTTGCTACAAACCAGAATCTCTATGCATTTTATCACACAAATAGCTCATCAGATTATTTAACCAAAGACTACACATGCTATTATGATCCTTCCAACTCTCCAGTGGATCTTTGCCCTTTTAAATCCTTTGGACGTGAAATAGTATCCTTTCCATTTTCCAGCACGAAATTGTTGGAAGCGTCAAGTCTAACACAAAGCGATCGTTTTAAGTCTCATGATTGGGTGTCCTTTTAAGTTTCAGTCACCTTAAGCTTGGAGTGATTCATAGAAGTAAAATCCTCGGTGGTGAAGAACTACTTGAGACAAGTTTGGTTGCCACAGGTCAGTCACTCTCTTACTCGCACTTTTCTGATAATTTGGTGTCATGTCGTTATTTCTGCATTCGTTTAGACAACACATTTAAGTTCAGAAGACATACGAATCGATAATTTTAGATCTTGTCCTAACCGCATTACTGATGAATTGAATTGAAGGAGATGTCGATAATGATCGATATAATTCGATCCGACATAGACTGATATATGGTTGAGACATTAGTGATTGATCACCTTTCCTTGAAAATTTCTTTGCTTTCTTGATGATTGAAGCCAGCCTCTTAGACTCTTCTCAACTACCAAAGTAGTTGGAACTCATTTGTTGAATAAAATCACTAACCAGATTGAGAAAGCTGACATTAATAAAAATGAATAATAGAAGGAATGTAATATGTAATTGCAGATATATATGATTGGTTCTTTGATGATTTCTTCTTCCTCATTCAATTTGATGGTACTTCATTTCACATCAATCGTCATTACTCTCCCCAATAAATATTGCAGTTATAAAAAATTTGTGTATGGCCAGCTGAAAAACTGTAATGTTCAAATTTTGTGTCTAGTGAATATCGAATTTTGGAAGGGACTAATTAATAGACTTATTAGACAACACTACTTGACTAACACAATTTTTTGTAGCCTTGTTTTTGTTTTTCGATTATGATGATCACAATGCATATTCAACAACAAGCTTCATATTCATAAACTAAAATCAGCAAAACCTCTAAAAGAACGTTTCTTGAGTTCCATATGTTTCTTGCTTTTGCAAAGCTGCTGTAACTTGTAAGACATTTAAAACAAATTTACTGTTTATAATTTTGTCACAAAATTTTTTAATGTTCAAACTAAGAGAATAATAGGAACGAATAAAAAAAAATGTATCTAGAAATTGAAAGTACTAAAAAACAGCTAGTTTCTTCCTTCTTGACCTAACTTCGTGTGAATATGCTAAGTCATTCACACTGTCTCTTTGCTGACATCTCTCTGACGGTCTGACCCCGACCAGTTAGTCTATATTTATTTCCTATAACTATATGCTCATAATTTTCATAATTACAAACACCTATAACCATGCCAAATAAAAAGAAAAAAAAAACACATAACCAAACTAATGGTTAGTTTGACCAGACCAGCGGACAAAAAACTGGGTCAAAAGTTAGTTCGTAGTTAATGCAACTAGTCATGTTACCACCCCCGCGCGTACGTTTGATTTTTTTTTTTTTTTCTTTTGTTTCTTTCCTTTCTTCTTTGGATCCAAATGCATTCTTCCTATGTATATCTCTTTCTCATCCTCCTCGATTCCTTTCGTCCAGCTTTGACTTCAAATTCTCTGCAACACCTTTGACCTGAAAAAGTAGTGGTTAAATTTTCAGTTTTATCAAAATCTTCGTATTTATAATACAACAAAAAATGGTATGAATGGTTTGTTTCTAACCCCTCCGTTTTGCTGCAAAATGGACACGTTCTCTTTCTTGTCATTGACACAAGTTTCCAGTTGTTAAAGTTAAAGTTACCAGTTGAAGTCGGTGGGGATGATGATGATCCAAACGCTGAGATGACAGAAGATAAAAGCAAAGATTAATTACATAAGAAAAAAAAAAAGCAGAATTTGTTATGATTTATGTGGAAGAGAAAACAAAAACAGAATCGCATACCAATCTATTGTTCTCCAGCAAACCTGACAGTCAATGCTGGCTGATTCAATGAAGCAAGTTTTTGTTGTGAGATCGATCTAGAAACGAACAGAGAAGAAGAATAAATGGAGATAAGATCAGAAAAAGCTTGAAAATGACAATAACAGGATAAATACCCTGATGACTTGAGCATGTGCTCTGAACATGCTCCTTCGATTGTCATAGTGTATTGAAACAGACGTGATGCGTTCAACATAAGTGCCGCTTACTGCAAATATTCGTCATGTTCAAGATTTTCGCAATCGAAGCACCAAACCGGAGAAGAAGAAGAAACAGAGAGAGAGAAGGAGAAATACCGGACAGCGACGGAGAGTTTCAACGGAGGCATTCTTGGTGTTATCAAATTCGAAAGATTGACCAATAGAATCGGGAAAAGGGTTTTCTCACCAATATTAGATCAGCTGCATGAAGAAAGTAAATTTGATGCGTCCTAAAGACCTCAATTTTCTCAACCAATGCAGATAGAATGTAATCCAGTGTAGCCATTAACCACAACGTTATGCAAATGTTCACACTCAAAATCTGAATTTCTTATTCCCCTAAACAATCAAAGCCAGTGTATGCATCAAGAACACTAAAAGGAACGTCTAGTAATTAAATATAATGCCCTTGTTAGTTGTACACGCTGGCTCTGGCCACTACTGAGATTTATGCATCTCTCTCTTTGATAATTGTTTGGAAATTCGAACCGTTTACTACTCTTATACACGATTTGCTATTTCGAATACCCATTGAAAAAAACATCCATGTATGTAATCGTTTACTAAGAAGATGGGAAACAATTTTCTTCAGCGGCTAATGGGAAGAAATTTGAGCGTGTGAGTGAGTGTTTGGAGTGGTACATCTTTATAGTAGGCGAAGCTAAATGTTGAAGTAAGGGGAAAGGTTGTGTGATTAATTGGATTGAATGATCCAATTTCGCGTAAATGATGAGGAGAGGGAGGGTTACGGCTGTTACAGGCGGAGGAGCCGGCGGAAGAGGGAAGGGCGACGATCGGTTAGAGGAAAGAGAGGAAAGAAGGAGATTGGGGGAGGCTAATTATGGGCCAAAATTGTTTCGCAAAACGGCCCAATAAAATATGTGTAACCCGATAGAAGAATGGAGAATTGTACACGTGGCATGCAAAGGAAGCAGAAATAGGAAAGTAGTTTGCAATTATATATAAAGATGGAACTGAAATTCTAAGAACCAGTTGAAAAAGTTGAAAGTTTGATGGTTTGATTGTGAGAGCCGGTTCACGAATATCTAACCTGCGCAAGTGTGTCCACGTGGTCTACAAGGCTATTGGAGATTTGGGGGTTCTAGTTTGGGATATGTTTTTTTTTTCTTTTTTAAAATTTTTGGTTATAGAAATGCCCAAAGAAAGGTCGATAAAGTTAAAACCCAATTATAAAAATATTGCATCGTTATGTGATTTTTGTTGTTGTTGTTGTGGGCTAACATTTGGACAAGAAAAAAGACATTAAGAGAATAAGTTAGTTGGTCCATTTAAGATATTCCTGGTCCCGATTATATTGGGTGTATGAAATACATTGAGTAGATTATGATTATTCTTTCATATTCGCTTGCATGTATATGATAAAACATACTATTGTTATATCGATTCCTAGATCATTTATTAGCAACTGCAGTATAATGCCAAATGTTCTTTTGAATTTCTTTTTCGTACGAGAGAAAAAAAAATATTGTTAGTTTTTTTTCACTATTAAATATGCAAATTCATATGAAAGTTAAGATCTAATAGTATTTCTAAAATCTTAGGTAGGCTTTTTTTTTGTAGTATGAAATCGTATTTTGCGGAACCTTGTACACGGTTTATGTAAATCACTAGATCAAAACAATTGTATTTGCCAATATAAGCATCTTGAATACGTGATTGATCAATGGAGTATTTGAAATTAAGAAAATATATAAATTAATATAAGTTTTGTTGATAAAAAGAATCTAGTTCGTTTTGAACCAACTGCATATATTTTTAACTTCATTAGTACAAATGTACAATTATACTGGTGGATGCAAGAAGTTTTTTTCATAGGGGGCAAATAACAAAAATAAAAGAAAAATCGACTAAAAGTTGGTTTGGTATCTAAAAAAAATGTAACAAAAATTATTTCTTATTTAAATTATAAAAGTGAAGCCATGGAAAGGTCATTTTGCAGCTTTCCCTCAAATAAAAGTCCTTTTGTATCAGACGTCATCTCCAAATAGCTGCGACTGTTTTAGATTCAAAGGAAAAAAAAACTTTCCGGCGAACCAAACTCTCCGGACGGAGCTTGGAAATGTTTCTAATTCGAGTTAGCTTCTAAACAGGTCTCTCTCTCTCTCTCACTCTCACTGAGTAAAGCAGAAAATGTCTGCTCCGATCGCACTTTCCGATACTTTTTTTTTTGTTTTTTGTTTATATGTTTTGTGGTCGTTGGGAAGCTTCTCTCAATGAACAAAATCTGCTCTCTCTCTATGCGCAGATTAGCTTCTCTTTTATCTTTCTTAAATCCGAATTCTGATATGGTCGAATTTATTTTATTTCTTTGTTTATCGATTTGCTTCGTTACATCGATTTATCAGAGGATTCGACATTCAGTTCCTTACTGTTTCAATTGGTGCCGAATGAATCTTTATTGACGCATTTCGTCCATCGTATTGACTGTAAAAGTTGTTCCATTGATTCTCTGGTAAATGCAGGTCCAGCGAGGCCATAATGAAGCTGAATTGCTGAAGCTTTTTTACTGGTCTAGAAGAGCCAAGGAGACAATTTGATGTACGAGAAGAATCGTTGCTGGAGAAATGTTGAAAGGGGTTGAAGATAGAGAGACTTCTTCTAGTAACGTAGTTGCTAAATTAATGGGTCTAGAGACAGCTGCACCACGGAGCAGATCCAGAAGCTCTTCATTGAGCTGTGCGGATAATCATGAAGCTCGAAACTTTCACAGAGAACTCGAAGATGGATATGAAATGTGGGTATCACTGCCTCAGAAGGCCAACATTTCAAGGCAAGCAAAGTGTGATGGAAGTATGAGTGACAGCAAAAAACTGGATCTTGTTCGTCGGAAGTTCATGGAAGCGAAACGTCTTGTAACATATGACAAGCTTCACAGGTCCAAGGAGTTCCAAGAAGCACTTGAAGTTTTAAGTTCCAACAAAGATTTGTTCCTTGAGTTTCTCCAGGAACCAAATTCCTTGTTTTCTCATAATCTTTCCGACTTCCAGCCTCATCCGGAGGCTACGCGAATTACGGTACTGAGACCTTCAAAGGCTGTTGATGCTCAGAAATGTGTGGTTCAAGATAGCAGGAGCAAGCAGATTAAGAAAAAGCAGGAAACTGGATGGATCGGTGCTGCGCAGCCAACTCGAACAGTGGTCTTGAAGCCTACTCCAGGGAAGGGTCTAGATATAAAGGCTGTTGCTTCTTCATCGCCTCCTTCCTATTTTGATGAGGCTGGAGATGCCGAGACTAGACAAGTGGCAAAGGCAATTACTCGCCAAATACGTGAAAGTTTTAGAGGGCACCGCAGGAGCGAGACTCTTTCGTCTTCTTCTTCTTATTCTGCCTTGTCCAATGGCTATATTGGTGATGATGGTTCGTTAAACAGGTCGACTAACGACTATCCACTGGGAAACTCTGAGGTCATGTCACCATCCTATAGACATTCATGGGACTGTGCGAATAGATTTGAGAGTCCTTTCTCTTCCTCTTCACTCAGCCGAGTCTCGTTTTCTACAGAGTCATCTGTCTACAGAGAGGCAAAGAAACGGCTTTCTGAAAGATGGGCAATGATGTCACTAAACGGAGACACACAACAACAAATAAACCTCCCAAGGGCCTCAACGGCCTTAGGCGACATGCTTGCGCTCTCAGAGACGAAAGTACCAACCAGATCCAGTGAAGACAGCAACAAAGCGAAACAAGAATCGAGAATATCAATTTCATGCATAAGCAGTGGTCTAGATCAAGTAGAAAGCGCAAGCGATTCTCCTCTGAATACCCTTGAGAGGTCAAAATCAGTCCCTGAGATTAGACTCAGCGGCGGAGCATCTGTTTCTGCAACTTCAAAAGCACGATCTCACCGAGAGCTTACCGAGTCAAGAAGCTCAAAATCATCATGGAAAGTTTCAAGCTTGTTATTTTTCAGGAAAAAGAAAGCAAACAAGGAGAAGATTGGTGCACTGTCTCAACTGGCTATGCCCACTGATGCACTACAACGACGAAGTGTTTTTGCAAGCGAGGTAATTCACAATTTGAAACCGGTTGTGACTTTAGGAATTCTGAAACCATTCTTGTTTTTAACCATCCGCCATTGGTTTGTTTGCAGGGAGAAGTGACTGCGCCGAATGAAAACCAGGACCAGCCGAGTCCAGTTTCGGTTTTACAGCAGCCTTTATGTGGGAAATCCAGAATGGTCTGGGTCAAGAAAGCCATGGACCAGTCCAGGTTAGTTTAGTTCTCTCTGCTGTTAAACTTTCCAAAGAGTTTTTTTCTTTTTGATCAATTTGTAACATTTTGTTACTGCCACTTCTCACAGAAGAAGAAATGTCTCTGAAATCTAGTCTGATCGACAAATCACCTCCCATCGGATCAATCGCTCGGGTTTTCTCATGGGAAGATGAGTCATACACAGACATGACTAAACCCGGAATTGGAATCAAGGAAGATGAAGACTGGTATTACTTCATCAAAACGCTCTTAAAAACATCCGGTTTCAGTGGCAATGACCCGCTTATGACCCAGTGGTACTCACCAGAGTCCCCTTTGGACCCATCATTAAGAGACAAGTTTGCCAACAAGGAACTCATCAAGCGCAGGAGACAGCGATCAAACCGCAAACTTGTGTTTGACTGCGTCAATGCCATCATAGCAGAGACAACATCAACAGCAGCACGGACGGGCTTGACCGAGGGATTCGACATGGTGGAACATGTTTGGACAGAGTTTAAGAGCTTGGTAGTTCAGGACTCTAACAGCTTTGAAGGAGAATGTTTGGTGAGGGAAGAGGTGGTCGGAAAAATGTGGAGTCATAATCTGCAAGTGGAAGTGAACAATGTGGGGGCTGAAATTGAAGTGATATTGTTGCAAGACCTTGTTGAAGAGGCAGTCTTCGATCTTACTTAATGAAACGATGTATATATATGCATTCATATAATTTACTATTAATGCAAGTGTTTTGCATTCATGAAGCACACGTATAATCTTAGTTTAACCAATATGATACATTGAGTTCCTGTTAGGATGCCCGACTCACTTAGTAATTTAAATTTTGCATTTTGCTTAGTATTGTTACTGTAAATGGATTCGAAACCAACAATATATTGATAACTCAGAGGGGATTCTATAGGCAAACAGAAAGAGATGCTTATGCGACTCGTGTGACACACACACACAATACGACTCTGTTTTCAAGGTAAGTATTTATGCACACTCAGAGAAAGTTACCGAGAGCAAAACATAGTGAAAGAGCTTCACACAGACCATATGGAGCCATGCAGTTTCAGAATCAAGTTTGTTCGTCTTCATCAGCCTTTAGCCTTTCGGGTTCACCGCTTGACTCTGGTTCAGTCCATACTGCGAAAGAATCCGTTTTTCTATCAGCAACAGATTCACAAGCCTGATCTGATATGTAAAGGTATAAAGAAAAAAGAGAAAAAGTGATCAGTGTTAACCTTTTCTCTGATTCGAAAACTATAGTTTTCAATCTTGCTTGGAGCAGCAGAGGCTTGATTTGCGTGAGAACCAAGAAGCGGGTCCCAAGCTCTACTCCTGGGGTTCTCATAGTCTTCCTCATCGTCAAGCTCGGGTCTCCTAGGTGAAACCA
The DNA here is from genome assembly GCA_900406415.1 of Isatis lusitanica. NCBI lineage: Eukaryota > Viridiplantae > Streptophyta > Magnoliopsida > Brassicales > Brassicaceae > Isatis > Isatis lusitanica. Next base: position 94,042 of record OVBB01000027.1, read on the forward strand.
TAGCTCTGAGAACCATGGCTAGTAGCAGTGACAGTAGCTGGCAAAGCAGGAGTGGCGTTTCCACAATTAGGAAAGATTCGTCTTGTGTCATTGTATATTATGAAATGCTGAAAAGTTAAATAGAGTTTACCTGAACCGCTACCACAACAATGCCGACCCATTTGCAAATATCGATGTTTTCCTCAATGAAAGCTCGAAGACTATTGAGTTCCCCAGTTGGATCGTATGGAAGATCCTACAGAAGACAGATATCAAACAGTCACAGAAAAGTCAAGAACACAAGAAACAATATTCAAATATACGAAAGATGTCACCTTTTCCCAGTGACGGTCAATAGCGATGAATGCAACAAGGGCAGCTTCAAGCAGAATGAGCAGAGTTTTGAGAATAGAGTACTTTAAAACCGTCAAGGGAAAAACGAAATATGTAGCTTCGTATTAAGAGAAATAGAAAAGAGTGGAGTAAGGATGGTGTCGAGGATACGAAACACAAGCAACAGCCATTGATAGCTTCAGCTGCTATGAAACCAATGATGGTAACAATGCAGACCAAAATACCAACCGCCATAAAAGAGTAGATGAACCTGCATCAACAAGCAATGACAAGTACACAAGTCAGAAAACATGAGTGGGCCTAAGAAACAGACAAGATTTTTGGTTGCACTGCAAGAAGAGGAAACCAAACATAAATAGATCATCTTCAAGCATTTAAAGGTCATACACTTTTGCTTATCTACTTAATTTAGTGATGAAGAAGAGATAAAAAGCTTGAGCTGAAACAATCTAATTGAAGCAATTTTTCCAAACACTCCATTTCTGAAACTCAGCATTGGAATCCAAGTGAAAGTCCTAACCATGGAGCAGGAAGTTCCAACGAACGGAGGTTAAACCCTAGAACGATGCTCGCCGTGAGACCAACATGATTATTCAAGGGCTCAGAAGCCCTAGCAATATCGAGGCCGGAGCTCGATGCCGTCGGAGGAGGGTCGACGGGTACGTGACAGTGGTATTGATCGAGCATCCATATGGAGTAGATTATGATGGAAACACCGAAGAAAACTTGAACAAAATTGAGGATCTTGAGAGTCGAAGCGAACGAAACATGGCAGCAATTACGCCGCATTCTTTTTTTTCTTTCCTCACAGAATTTCCAAAAGATTGATTCTTGAGGAGGGATAAACCCGGGAAGCTTTTTCAATACTCGTCCTGTCTGTAAAGCTGTCTCTTTTTGTGTTATTTCTTTCTTTTTTTCAATTTTTTTTTTTTTTTTTTTTCATCGTTTTTTTTTTTTAATTTTTTNTTTCAATTAGTTGACAACATTTTTGCAAAGTGCAAAAAACGATCTGACGGGTGTGTTGTCATCTGATTTGTGAACAGTTCTGCTCTTATCTGCTGACTTGCCTTTTTAAAAGTTTTTTTTAAAAAACATCTTGGATAATGGTTTTCAACTTTTCATGATTGTGGTATCTTCCAAATACATAAATTTTAGTTTAGAATCTGTACCTTATAATGTTTTTTTCTTCTTTTTGGTGAATTTTATTATTTACTAAACATAGAATAATTCTGTTGTTTGATTAACTGATTCGTTTTAGATGATATTATTTTAGTTGGAAAAAGAAATGTAGTTGGATAGTTTGTAGGTTTTGGCAGTGTTTCCGGCGTAAAGTCATCTATGTCGAATGCAAAAAAAGGGCAAAAATATTAATGGTATGGAATGGGCCCAGTTATTTAATTAGTCGGCCCATTGTGAATAAGCGGCCCATAATGGCTCGCCTCGAGAGGGTTACGGACTTTCCTTCCCCTCAGGAAGAAGAAACAGCGAGAGATTTTGGAGTTGCGTAGCGATTAGCACTCGAGAATGACGAAAGCTCCATCTCTCGCGTTTCTCTGCATCGAATCCCTCAAAACTCAGCTTCTACAAGGTCATTGTGTAGATATATAGAGAGAGATTCGAACAACGTTTTCTTGCGCCAAAATTTGGTACTTATTTGAATTGGGTTTGGTGTATTCTCAGGCGACAATCCAATTCCGGATGTATACGAGCTTCCATCGGAGTTGCTTGATGGTGTTGTCGCTCACTTGCCTGCACAAGCGTTGCAGAATTTCCAGACCCACATGTGAGTGAATTCGAGTTTCTGATCACTTCCCGAAGATTCAGGGTTTTGAATTGGGTGGATGAAGATGATTGATAAAAAAAAAATGAATTGGTTTAGGCCGTTCAAGTGCTGGGATGATTATGAAGCTGGTGATCATTGCTTGACTAGTGGGAGAAAACGAGCAAGGTTCGTCCTTTTTCTTGTTATTCCAACTGAGAAGAAAGACTGAGATATGATTTAAGCTGCAGGAATGATATACTCGGTCGCTCCTGGGAGTCTCTGTTTAAGCTGCGGTGGCCTGAGCTCATTAACCGTGTGGAACCACCAGCTGACTGGCAACAGCTTTACTGGGAAACGCATCTGCAAAAGTATGACATGACCCATTGTTTTCTTCTTTCCTTTCTCTTCTCCTTTTGAGTTTTTCATTAATCAGAGTAACAGTTGTGTTGATGAAGCAGCTGAGGTAGCTATGCGTCCCACATTTAGTGGTCGGATAAGCTCCATTAACGTATCAGGTTAGTGTTCTCGTCTTGAGGTTGATTCTCCTAGTTGCTTAGGAATCATTATTCAGTTACTTTTATATCCTGTTGCAGATAAGATATTGAGATACATTTGCCATGAAGATCACGCGAATTGTCAAAAATGTGTCTGCACGGAGCTATCTTTTCATTTCCAGACATTTGGACCGTATCTTAGGTTAAGTAACATTTCATGTTCATCTGATGATTTTACGGGCGCGCTGCATTACTTTCGGCTTGTCTCAGTTTCATATCCCTCATGCTTCTTTATGTTTCTTCTTAACCTATTGCAGGTGTCTGAGGCTTCTGAATGTGCTCTGCGTTATGGAAACTTGTGTAAGTAACTAATATATGCTCTGAGGTTTTGATTGTAAATAGAGTCATCTTTGCTTTCTTTTAGCCTCAGTATCACTGCCCGAGGCGATATCTTATATTGCTTTCCATGTTTACTTTTTTCTCTTGGGACTTCTAATCTGTATCTTTGTAGATGAATCGATCATTCAACCTTTTTAAGATAAGGTCAGGAATAATGTTTAGGGATTGTTACTGTAGGAGCTATTGAGCACAAGTAAATTGCAAACTTTGGTTCTACGGTGGATCAGATCCGAGATTCATGTAAGGCAATTGCACTACTCAGTCTCATATTTTTGGTTAGCTGGAATTATATTGCTGATGATCCATGATACGACAGATTGGTCCCTTGTGCAAGCTCTTGATCCAGAGCCGAGAAACATTAACTTCACTTGAATTTATATACTGTAAGCTTTCTTCGAGTTTCATCAGTGCAATCTGCGCTTCTCTTCATCAAAAAGAGACCTATACAAAGGGGATTCAACGTTTCTGTATAAAGACATGTAGCGTTGACATAGATCCACTTGGTGCGCCTTCCGCTATCATTTCATTCCTGAATTCGGTGAGGTATACGTATGAACAGATGCCAAAGCGTGTCTTCGACAAGTGTTTGCTCATTTGGCTATCAAAGTCTTCTTTCTTGATTAACTTTGTCGTCTCTTTATGCATTTCTTTTTCTGTTTCTCTTAGTGCGCATATTTTGTTTCTTCTTTCAGGTCCTTACATTCCTTACATTTTTGCGATAGCCACCTTGATAGGCATATCGCGAGGATGGTTTTCTCTACACTACTTGATTCTTCCTCAGATCTTTCGTCCCTTGACTTCTCCGAAAACAACGTGGGTTCCATTGTGGTTCTTCTTGTTCAAACTGATACATGGTTTGCTTTTCATGGCTGACCTACATACACTATCTAGATTTCAGGATGGCTTTCTACTTTCAGCTGGAGATCTGTTGTTGGTTCTCTGTCATCCGCAAAGTCTTTACAGTCGCTATGCAAGCTCAACTTAAGGTATTTTTTAGTAAAGCAACATCTGTTACGGTTTTAAGCCGTGAAACCTTGTGAAACTGTTGGAAATGTGTTTCTAGGGGGAATGAACTCAACAGATACGATGCAGAGAATCTTGCACATGCTCTTTTTCATATGCCCGTCTTGGAATCTCTTGACCTGAGCGGGAACCCCATTGAAGACGGTGGGATCAGGTTCGACCTATAAGTTCCTGCATTTGTAATCTTGGAGAAAATCAACAGTGTCACATTTCTCTTACATGCTTTTCGTGAGGTACAGAAGCTTAATATCTTACCTCAAAAAGAATCCAGATGCTCCTCTAGCGGATTTGAACTTGGAGAACTGTGAGCTATCATGTTGTGGAGTTATCGAATTTCTTGATACCCTATCAACGCTGGAGAAACCTTTAAAATTCCTATCTGTCGCAGATAATCCCCTCGGAAGGTATACATATAATTACAGACTCTATATCACTATATACCGATATAAAGTGCGTCTTTTTAGTTTTATTGTTCTTGTTCTTCAGCGAGGTTGTGGAGGCTATAATAAACTCCTTGACGACAGTCTCCATCGAGTCTCTCAACATTTCGAGTATAGGACTAGGTCCTGTTGGGTTTCTTGAGCTAAGCGAAAAACTTGTAAAAGGGTTGAAGAAGCTGCTGAGTATCAATATAAGGTTCAAAGCAAATCCATATCCTCTTTTTCTGTTTATATTGCATTGCGTCGGCTTCAATTTCCTCATGTTCTTTTTGTGCTTTCCCCTTAAAGCAAAAACCGTGGAGGACTAGACACCGCTAGATTTCTGTCAAAGCTCATACCCCTGGCACCAAAACTCATCTCTGTCGACGCATCCTACAATCTTATGCCACCCGAATCCTTGCTCATGCTATGCGATTCCCTGAGAAGTGCAAAAGGTAATATAACTTTCTAGAATCGATATTGATATGCATTTCCTCATCTTGATTCTTGAGCCACTTTGATGATTCTTGTGTAACTATATGTATGTATGATGAATTTGTTTCAGGTGATCTCAAACGTCTTGACATGACCGGGAATAGCTTCATCAGCCACAAAGCTGACCGTTCTTCCCTACTTGGTGAATTTCAACACAAGGGAGTGCCCATTTTCGTTTTACCATCATCCCCGGCTTCACACGTCCCGTACGATGATGAGCCGTAGATAATACTTGTATAACGGTCAATTTTGCTGTTTGGCCTTACGTCTCTGGTCTGTTTCTCGGTGAATTCTTGGTTTGGTATGCGCATTAGGTTTACTTTGTGAACTGTATAAGTACGGCTTTGTTTGGTTCCATCTTGAGATAAGATTTGGTTATAGTATGACGTTAATCAGTTTGTACTCCAACAATTGTAAATAGCTTTGTCTTTATAAACCATTTTAGATATTCAATCCAAGCCTCTACGGGCGAGAAACATAACAACTACAATTTATAACCATTGGATGTTAGTAAAGTGTACGGTATATTTTTGGTATGAAACCATTGTTTTCGTGTCCAATATTACTGGAAAGGTTTGTCTGACTTGTTTTCAAGTAGATATAATAGGCATTAAGTTTTGCGTGCGTAATTTATATTTATAGTTATTTTTGTCGTCAATTACATAACGAGGAACTCAATCACGAGAGAGAGCAAGTGGTGGTGGAGAGCTCCGTGGAACCAATCGTAAAGGAGCTCGACGGGGCCAGCCTGGGAGCTTGATGTTGGCAAGGCACATGAGGAGAGTGTTGAAGATGATTTGGTCGTCCCAGGTGCGCTCTCGGTCCACTTGCTCGAACTCGATGGCTTATCTATTTAAGACATTGTGGGTGTGCCCTTTCCTGAAGAGATGGGTTCTGAAAGCCAAACAATTGGCCTGTTGATTGTAAAAGACTAAAGAAAGAATAGATGGAGCATATTGTTATTGAAGCAACGAATCAATGTCTTCCTTTTTATTCCTTTGAAAGAAAAAGTTAGAGAAAAGGAAAAGAAAAAAGAGGTCATTATATAAATGGACATATTCTCATGGCACAAAAGTGAGTTGTCTTTACTAGAGAGTGAAAGGCTTTGCATAGACATCGAAGGGTTGACAAGCAGTCAGCTGAGGCTCCTGTAAAAACAGATTGAAAAGCACATTACTACCAATTTGTGTCAAGAGAGCAGAGTAAACAAAAAAAAAAGAAGAAGACATTACCTGTCTTAATCCCCCAATACCACTTCCCCCTGTGAGAAGCATGGTCAGCACAGTGGTAACAACTCCACCAGTAGCACCACCGTCACTCCCTGTATTCCTTATAGTGGTGCGCATCGAGTTCAGGATGCTTCCGTAGGTGGTGCCTTGTGCGCTACGTTCGATGGCTTGGATGAAACAGAAAGTCATAGCACCCGTAGACGTGATCTTTGACAATGCCTGTATACAACACACATATATGTTGAGTCTGAGGAACCAACAACAAGTGCAAGACGTATGAGTAGATTCGTTCTACTTACTGATGTGTCTGCGGAAGTCTGATCATCATCACATCCACTGATTGAAATGGCTTCTCCGCCAGCTGTTCCTTTCCACAAACCTGACCTTGGCCGATGGTCCTCCCACACGTACTGCCCAGCTCTGTTTCAGTAAGATATAAGGATGCCTGGTGATGGATATCTCAAGCAACCTGGCGCAGTAACCAAAAGAAGAAGAAAAAACCTGTTCATTCTGCATAAGAAGGGTAGGTCGAGCACGGTGCCACTATGGCAAGCATCGATGATTGAGTGGAGCTTGACACCATGTGGAAGAGGACGCACAATAGTTGCGTTGATCTCATCGTCGACGATCATCCCCTGGGTCTCAAAATCCAGTGGGCAGAGAGTTTCATCATAGCCATCGACTTCGTCACCGTTGTAGTTTCTCTGGCGCGAGCCATGGCCGGAATAGTGAAAGACAAGAGAGTCACCTGCTGTGCATCCCTGTACGAGCCAGTACAATGCCATCCTCATGTTCTGCTTGGTCGGGATACGGTACGGGTCGGTTTCTTCCTCTGCATCAAGAGCCGAATATAATCACACATAGACATAGGGATTGTCTAAAGCAAACAGGTGGTAGATAGCAAGGAGAGAGATACCGGTGAGCATGAGAATGGAATCTGGGGAGAATTTGAACTTGTTCATGAGAAGGTGTCGCATGCACTTGGCGTCGTTGATGCAGCCTTTGAGCTCGTGGCGAGAGTAGCGGTACGAAATGCCACAGATCACAGCCCTCTTCCTGCCATGGGGGTGAGGAAGCTGACCGAGAGGCGCGGAGGAAGAAGGAGGAGGAGGAGGGGCGGTGCGTGGGTCGGCGATATGAGTCACGGCCTGGCAGAGAGCGCACCGTATAGATCGGGCGCCGGATGGGAGCTGGAGAGGCGTCCGGCAACCGGAGCAATTCACAAGCATCGGAGGAGCGTACATGCCTGAGGGCGGTGGCGGGAACATTATTACTATTCTCAATCTCAGGAGGAATCAAGCAGCTGAAGAATCCGATCACGAGAACGCGTAAGGAAGACGAAGACGAAGACGAAGACGAGATTTCCTTTTTGACAGCTCACCAAACACTTGATCTTTCTCAAGCCCATTTAATACTATTAAGCCCAATATAGGCCCATAATCACACGAATTTGTCAAAAATGCGTCTGCGCGGAGCTATCTTTTCATTTCCAGACATTTGGACCGTATCTCAGGTTAAGTATGGTTCCATCTTCAGATAAGATTTGGTTTTATAGTATGATCTTAATCAGTTCTTACTCCAACAATTGTTAATAGCTTTGTCTTCATAAACCATTTTAGATATCCAAGACTCTTAACAAGTACAAATTCGAAGAAATAAATAGTTTTCCAAAGTAGAAATCACATAGGGGCTTGAGCAGGACGTGTACAAGGGTAGATGCAAACGCATACTCCAGGTCGACCACTGCTGCGATCACAGTAGCCACTAGCAAAATCTCCAAACCTGTACCAGCACTTGGGACTACACTTTTTAGTTTTTACCCACTTCGCATGGTCCAATAGTTGTCGAGCATCCCATGTTCTGCTCAACAACTACATAACAAAAAAAAAAAAAAAACCATTTTAGTACATAACCAATAATGATTGGGAGAACAAGTGGAAAAGCTCTCTTGAGTCTTGGCCATAATATTTGCTTGCGTCCTTCTCTTCAAATTGATTTTATTTGATAAACCTGAGAAATTGAGTGACTACTAGAATGATGATATTTATAGAATTGGACGGTGACAAAGTGTCATAAATATATTTTTATTCACCATTATATGTTTGAACACAAATCAGTTGACTCTCGTTTTATGTACTGTATACGACTTATATATATGGAAGTTTATTAGTGTCATGTTGACTACACTAGTTTTGGATGTTATTAAATTGTACGTACGATATACTCTTGGTATAAAACCTTCTTTTAATGTCCAATATTATTGGAAAAGGTTTGTCTGACTTGTTTTCAAATAGGTACAATAGGCAATAAGTTTTGCGTTCGTAATTTACTTTTTTTTATAGTTAATTTTGTCGTCAATTACATGATAATGATTGTGACTGCGGTTGTCAAAACTTGCACAATCTACATTTATTAATTAATATTTAGGATTTTTTTTATATATTATAAGAACCAGAGAATACATATCAAAATAAAAATTCCTAAATAAATTTGATATATATAAACAATGAGTGATTAAAAGTTGAAAATATTACTTTTGAAAAATATTAATATTTTACATATAATTACTTTTTACTGATGTTGTCGAAAAACTCATCTACTTTATAATTAAGTCTAGTTAGTAGAGTTAGTAGAGTTTTCATAATCTATCGAGTCTACATATGTTTGAATTAATTTTTATTCATGTGAGGATTTCTGAAATCAGATTTTATAAATCAAGTGATTGAGTAAATATATAGAATATTACAATGTTTTATGTGTATATGACAAGTGATAATGGCAAATTGGCAATCACCTATTGATTGTAAAATATGATTGTTTTTAGGAAGATTTAGGCTATACTTTTCAAGTTTACTCATGATCAATCACATAAACTCAAAGCCACAACGAACACAATATAAAACTTAGTTTTAAGAGACAACAAAGTTGGGTTTATACATGTTGTCTCAGTTTATTTGAACATCTAGATGGTTTAAGTTCACCTTCTATCTAAATAAATCCAACAAATGTTAACAATGAATGGTTCAAAACTGACATATGCTATTACCTCAAACACAATTAATTTTCACATATACTCTCGAAAAATTCTTCTTTCTAATCTATAGTCAAGTATAGTTTGTAGAGTTTACAAAGGTCTGCATATATTTAGAGTAATTCATATTATGTGGAGATTGCTATAACCAAATTTCACAAGTCCAATGGACTGAATAAAAATCTACCTTATTAGGGAATTTCTCTCATCTCTCAGCCTTCCACCTTAGCATATTGACATGTACCATTTTTCTATTTTTTCGAAAAGAATAATAATAAAAATCTAATCCATTAATGATATTATTATGTATATACTCATTTATATTTATTTATGAGGAATACAAATATAATTAACATGTATTTAATAAATGCTACCAATTATTAGTTACAAATAGATTAAAAAATAATCAACAAATAAACAAATCATAATTATATTAAAAATACAGAAAATATATAATAGATGATAAAAATATGAGAGAAAACACTTAAAATAATTAAAAATAAAAACATAAATTTAATAATCGATGATAAAGAAAATTCATATATATTAGAGGATTCATAATTTCATATATAGGTTTCAAACTAAAACTTATTATTATTAAAAATCATAAATTGAAAAACATATTATAGTTTTCTTAAAAGCTAAAAAGGAAATATTTAAATTAATTTTAAAAACTATAAATTTAATAATTGATAACAAGAAGAACCAACATATGATAGATAACTAAATAAAATTTAAAATAAAAGAATATAATAAACAAAAATAATATCTACCTTGGAATCACAAATCTCAAAAAAACATCAAGAAATTATTTTTTTCTTCTAAAAAAAGAGCCAGAGAAACTATTTAGTAAAAACATTGGATCTACATATGTAGTAAACACAACGGATTTGTCGGATATATATAAATTATAAAAGAACCAATTGAAAGTAAAAAAACTAAAGTAATTAAAATGATTAAAATTATATAAATAATAAGCAACAAATGAAAAATAAATATTTCACCAAAAGAATAAAGTTATACAACTAAGTGCTAACTATAATTAAATTCAAAAAGTTAAAAGTTAAAAAATGCAAAATAAATACAAATTTAAAAATGTAAATACATTCCGTGTGGGATTGAAAATGCATAATTGAATAAACGTAAAGAGAAATTGGATCTTTGAACTATTAAAAAAGAACTTATGTTTTTAGTTGACTATACTTTTTTTTTTTTTTTTGAAAGGTATTCGATTTATATTAAAAGCAGAGAAAGAAAAAAGAAAACAACTGCCTAGCCAAGGCAAGGTTTGTTTGGGCCTAGCCCATAATTAAAACACAACATTAAGTTTTCTTAAGGAACCCAGCAACATTTTTAGCCCAATCGATTAAACAGAGAAATTGGAGACGAAGCAATGTTAGAGCTGCATGCAGTGATGATACCGAGGAGAGAAGCCGTTGCCGTCGATCTCGATCATCGACAGATGCAATCAAGAGGGCAGGGAGTAAAGGAAGGAGTGGAATTAGAGATTTGGTGATGAGAACCAAATATCGAATAGAGCAGATGCAAGAGCGGGGGATTGACTGCGGAAGCTTGAGAATTTGTTGCGCAGTTGAACGTCTATCTGACGAAGGAGAGAATTAGTTGACTATACTTCTGACCAAAGAAAAAGTTTCAGCTAAATATTCATCGTCTTCTTCTTTTCAAAATAAGTGTCCAGAATATAGCATAGAATTTCTAAACTCGCAGTATGTGTTGGGAAATAATCTCGTACATGATTGTATCTTTAAATTCAAAATCACATAAACCTGTTATATATTATAGACAATTTTTTGAATTAAAAAATAGAACATATCTCGACTCCGTGTCTTGTCTATTTTAAAAAAGAGGGTTTGAACTTTGAAGTATTATATTGTGGTTTATAATAGTGATTTAAACTGTTATTGGTTCATGATTGTCGATCAGATTGTTGTAGTCTTAGATGTAAACATGATGAAGGTTTCCGTTGTCTCTCCTCTTAAGGTTTCAGCAAAAGGCATTACCAATTTTTGTTTTAAAGCGAACATCATTTCATGTTTATAGTTAATACATACATGAACCGACGTCTTATACTATATGTTATCAGGTGGGTGGTCAGTATAAATTAATTTCACATTAATCAATTGATTAGATCATTATTATGACTTATATTATTTATTATAGTGTTTTAAAATTACAATAACTAGAAATTGAGTACACATCATTTGGATTTATTCGAGTTTGGTTAGGTTTGTGATAGACATGAATATTGGATCAAACCGGGGTTATTCATTTTGAACACATACTTTCGTTGGTTGATAAATCATAATTAGATTTGTTTTATTAATCAACAATCACAGGCAGGCTCATCTGGGTCAACTGTGTCGTGAACCGCTCTGATAGGCGACGGGAGGTTAAGTTCGGACCATAACATGAGATACATAGGACTAGTTAATAGTGGCATGTCACTGTAATAACAAAAAAAGAAGAAGGGTAAGTTCCCAAATGGGTAGCCAAGCACATGGTTCCATCGATCTGTTTGTTGTTCAAGTCTCAAACAGTCGCCTTTACTCTTCTCTCGTTCTTTCTCCTCCTAAGTAAAAAAAAAAAGAAAAAAGTTTAAGCGGCACTTGTCCGCTAAATCGCTTCCTTGGTTCGCTCTCTCTCTCTCTCTCTAAACACAGCACACACACACACACACACACACTCTCTCTCTCTCCCCTTGGATCGATTCGGTTGTGTAGTCTGTATAAATCTGATTGGGGATTAAGCAGATCTGAAGGGAGGAGAGGCAGATCGGGAGTCGAAACGGTGGTTGGTAGGCGATGGAGGAAGCGCTTGAAATGGCGCGAGCCAAGGACACCAAGGAGCGCATGGCGGCGGTGGAGCGGCTGCACCAACTTCTGGAAGCTTCTAGGAAGAGCCTGAGTCCGGCGGAAGTGACGTCACTGGTTGATTCTTGTCTGGATCTCCTCAAGGACAGCAATTTCCGAGTCTCTCAGGGTGCGCTTCAGGCGCTTGCTTCCGCCGCCGTGCTCGCCGGTGAGCATCTGAAGCTTCACTTGAACGCCCTCGTCCCTGCCGTCGTGGAGCGCCTTGGCGACAGCAAGCAACCTGTTAGGGATGCGGCCAGGCGTTTGTTGACAACTCTCATGGAGGTGAAATTAAGTTTTTGACAGATTCCTCCTTCGCCATTGACATGTGTTCCTAAGAACATGTTGTAACATTTCCTCCTTTTTTTTTGTTGGCTGTTCCTTAAGGTTTCATCTCCCACGATTATAGTTGAAAGAGCAGGTTCGTACGCTTGGCTGCATAAGAGTTGGAGAGTGCGGGAAGAGTTCGCTCGTACTGTCACCTCGGCGATTGGCCTTTTTGCATCCACCGAACTCCCTCTTCAACGTGTTATTCTTGCTCCGGTAGAAAGAATCAACTCTGTTTTTATTTTTACTGAACAAGGCAGGTCAAATCCATCTTAATTGCTGCTCTTTTCTTTTCTTATTTGTCAGATTCTTCAGATGTTAAATGATCCGAATCAAGCAGTTAGGGAAGCTGCAATTCTGTGCATTGAGGTACCATTTAACTCGTTTTCAACCACTCAACTGTTAAGAACACTTTGTATCATGAAGGCCGACTCTCTAACCTCAAGTTCCAGTTTATAGTAGTGAATCCAATAGACTTTTGACTAAAGATCAGTTTCTCCCTGTCTCTTTGTGTTGGAGAATCCATATATTTCTGTATTCAGCTGCTCTCTCTCGTCTTCTGTCTTCTCTCAGGAGATGTACATGCAGGGTGGGTCTCAATTCCGTGAAGAGCTTCAGCGCCACCATCTTCCTTCATATCTGGTACATCTCAGATTAAGATTGATGAAGAATAATAGAATTGCACTTTGATACACCTTCTCCTTTTTGAATCAGGTAAAGGATATTAATGCTAGACTGGAACGTATTGAGCCACAACAGCGTTCCACAGATAGCCGCAGTGGTCACCATGCTGTTAATGAGGTTAAGGCATCAAGTGTCAATCCCAAGAAAAGCAGTCCCAGGGCAAAGACTTCCACGAGAGAGAACTCTTTATTTGGAGGTTAACATCTTTCCCACAAGGATTAAAAGTCTTAAAATTGGTCTTGTTTATCTCGGCTCATCTTTTTTGTATCTTTGCATTTCAGGAGATGCTGACATCACTGAAAAACCCATCGACCCAATCAAAGTGTACTCAGAGAAGGAGCTGATACGAGAATTTGAGAAAGTTGCTTCAACACTTGTCCCAGAGAAAGACTGGTCAATGCGTATTTCAGCTATGCGGAGGGTTGAAGGACTTGTTGCAGGAGGTATTTACTTAATCAACTTTTTTTTTGTCCGTCTCTTTTGCTTTGATTGCTATCCATGATATTTTTCTGCTAGTCAGTGGAGGAATTTTCCTCTGTTACATCTCATGAATTCTTTCTCTGTTGAAGGTGCGACTGATTACTCTTGTTTTCGAGGTCTGCTGAAGCAACTTGTTGGTCCCTTAAGTACACAATTATCTGACCGGAGGTCTACCATTGTTAAGCAGGTTCGCTAAATATGTCGATTTGGTATTTCTATTATTAAAATCTAGAGTGCTTTGTGATTCTTCTTTTCCCAGCAATGGAGACAAATTGATGCTATTTTCATTAGTTTATGGGAATTCATATTTTTCCGTGGCCCGTGCCAACGCTCTCCATCTTTGTATAATTTGTATTCATTTTAGCCAGAATAACACATTTTGCTAAGTTCCGTAGGGGTGAACGGTATTTTAGATTAGTGCAGCCTTATTTCATGTAGTTTTGTATATCTACCATTGCCTTCCCTTCATATGCTTTTCTTGTTTACATAGGCTTGCCATCTCTTGTGTCTCTTATCAAAAGAGCTACTGGGTGATTTTGAAGCGTGCGCTGAGATGTTTATTCCAGTAAGCTTAAACCCCTGTGATCTACTGTTATGACATTCAATGCACATACATTCTCGTTAATATTATCATATGGTAATCAGGTGCTTTTCAAGCTGGTTGTGATCACTGTGCTTGTAATTGCAGAATCTGCTGATAACTGCATAAAAACGGTAAATTATTAACTTTTCTGATTTTGGCTTCTAGAAGATTGCCTACTCGTCTAAGTTTTGCGCTTACAGAAATGCTTTCTTGCTATTCCAGATGCTGCGTAACTGCAAAGCTGCCCGTGTACTTCCTCGCATAGCTGAGTCAGCAAAACATGACCGTAATGCAATTTTGCGAGCAAGGTATACTACGGCCTTCGTATCAGTGATAAGATTTTTAATTTTATGGAAGTTGATTCCAGTTTCTTATACAGGTGCTGTGAGTATGCACTGTTAACACTCGAGCATTGGCCTGATGCTCCAGAAATTCAGCGGTCAGTTGATTTGTACGAAGATCTGATTAGATGCTGTGTTGCAGATGCTATGAGTGAGGTAGGTTCAAGTTTCATCTGTGTGGGAAGGCAGTCATTCGGTTTCAATGCAACTTCGAATCGGATCTATGTTTTCATTAGTAGTATCAAATGATTTGTATTTCTTGTACTGCCCATCGATTATTCTCCCATGTATCATTGGAAGCTGTTAATATATTGAGTAACAGGTACGGGCAACTGCTAGAATGTGCTACAGAATGTTTGCAAAAACGTGGCCGGATCGTTCTCGTCGTTTATTTTCCTCCTTTGACCCTGTCATTCAAAGGGTAAGGCTTCTCAACTCTCTATATTCTGCTTATTAGCATTGATGAGGCTTAAATAACTCATTCCACATGTTCCCAGCTAATAAATGAAGAAGAAGGTGGAATTCATAGGAGACACGCGTCACCATCTGTCCGTGAGAGACACTCCCAGCCTTTTTCTCAGACGTCTGCTTCGTCTAATATACCTGGCTACGGAACATCAGCTATAGTTGCTATGGATAGAAGTTCAAATCTGTCCTCAGGAGGATCTCTTTCTTCTGGGCTACTTCTATCCCAATCAAAGGATCTCAATAAAGGTTCTGAACGTAGTTTGGAAAGTGTGTTACAATCAAGCAAGCAGAAGGTCAGTGCAATTGAAAGCATGCTCCGAGGACTGCATGTATCCGATAGACAGAATCCTGCAGCACTTCGTTCGAGTAGTTTGGATCTAGGTATTGAGCTTCTTTCCTTGTGAGGGTATATTTTGTTTTCGAAACGGTCTTTGACATGAGCTAAATCGTCCTTGCGCAGCTAAATTGTCTTTTTTTTCTCCCCTAGTGCAGGAGTTGACCCTCCATCGTCTCGTGATCCTCCATTCCACGCTTCTGTTCCAGCATCCAATACTCTCACAAATAGCACAGCAGCTGAATCAATGCCTAGTATTAACAGAGGCAGTAATCGAAGTGGTGGCCTTGGTTTGTCAGATATCATCACCCAAATACAAGCTTCTAAGGACTCAGGAAGACAATCATACCGTGGGAATCTGTTGTCTGAGTCTCATCCTAGCGTTTCGTCCTTGACAGCTAAACGGGTCTCAGATAGAAATGAGAGAAGTTCTTTTGAGGACAACACCGATGGCAGGGAGGCGAGGCGGTTTATGGTGGGTCATTTAGACAGACAGCAGATGGATGCTTATAGAGATTTGACATTCAGGGATTCAAACGCAAGTCATGTTCCCAATTTCCAGAGGCCACTTTTGAGAAAAAATGTTGGGGGAAGAATGTCGGCAGGCAGGAGGAGGAGTTTTGATGATAGCCAACTGCAAGTTGGTGACATGTCCAATTATGTTGATGGTCCAGCGTCTCTGAACGAGGCCCTTAACGATGGACTGAATTCAAGTTCTGATTGGTGTGCCAGAGTTGCAGCTTTTAACTTTCTCCAAACTTTGCTGCAACAAGGCCCAAAAGGTGCTCAAGAAGTGATCCAAAATTTTGAGAAAGTAATGAAACTATTTCTCCGGCACTTGGATGATCCTCACCACAAGGTTGCGCAAGCAGCACTGTCGACACTCGCGGATCTTATACCATCTTGCCGAAAGCCTTTTGAGAGCTACATGGAAAGAGTTTTACCCCATGTGTTTTCAAGGCTAATAGATCCTAAAGAGGTAGTTAGACAACCTTGCTCGTCAACCTTGGAAATTGTCAGCAAAACCTACAGTGTAGATTCCCTTTTACCTGCATTGCTTCGTTCACTGGATGAGCAGAGATCACCAAAGGCTAAATTAGCTGTGATCGATTTTGCCATCAACTCTTTCAACAGGTACGCTGGTAACCCTGAAATTTCGGGTAATAGTGGCATCCTAAAGTTGTGGCTGGCAAAGTTGACTCCATTAACCCGCGACAAAAATACCAAGTTAAAAGAAGCTTCCATTACTTGTATAATATCTGTTTACAATCACTATGATTCTGCGGGTCTTCTAAATTACATTCTTAGTTTGTCGGTTGAGGAGCAAAACTCCTTGAGAAGAGCCCTCAAACAATATACTCCCCGCATCGAGGTGGACCTATTAAATTATATGCAGAGTAAGAAGGAGAAACAGAGAATAAAGTCTTATGATCCGTCTGATGCCATTGGGACATCATCTGAGGAAGGATATGCTGGTGCTTCCAAGAAGAATATATTCCTTGGTAGGTATTCTGGGGGTTCTGTTGACAGTGATAGTGGTAGGAAGTGGAGTTCTTCCCAGGAGCTGACAACGGTCAGTGGTGCTGCTGGTCAAAGTGTTTCCAGTGGAACTCAGGAAAAGCTGTATCACAACTTCAGAAGTGGGATAAGTTCTGCTAGTGATGTGTTGAACCAAAAGGATTCTGATTACACGTTTACTTCAGCTGGTCAGAATTTGATATCAAGAACTAGCCCTAATGGAAGCTCGGACAACGTTGAAAACTTGGATGGCTTGTCTCCACCACACTTAGCCAAAAATGGTCTGAATATGACAAACGCTGATTTCTTGGAAGAAAGACATGAAAATGAGGCATCTCGCGAATTAGATTTGAGTCACTACATGCTCTCATCTATTAAGGTTAACCCAACACCGGAATCTGGACCTAGCATTCCTCAGATTCTACATATGGTAAGTAACAATTGTGGGCGAAAAGTCGTTATCTTTCTCGCTCTTGAAAGCATCTCTGATGGTTATGCTTTTACAGATCAATGGGAGTGATGGAAGCCCTACTTCGAGCAAGAAATCTGGACTCCAGCAATTAATCGAAGCCTCTGTAGCTAACAAGGAATCAGTTTGGACCAAGGTATACCTAATGAACCCTGGTTCCCAAAGTCGGAGGAATTGGTCACGACATGTATAACTTATAGATTGCTGTTCTTTTGGAAAAGAGGAAGTAGTTACTGGGTATCTCTTAAGTCACTCCATGAAATTACTAGGCTAAACTAGATTAGGTTAGGTAAGACAAGAAAAATGTGTATTGGTAAACTTAGTTGGTGGTTTCTAATTTTTCCTTTTTTGTGCCAACATATGGGTTTTAACTTAGGACTAGAAACGTAACAAGCCAAACTATGGAATTTTTTGCCATGTAGTAGCAGCTGTATTTCATTATTTGTTGTTTTTGTCGATGATTCTTATTCATTTTGTTGTTCTGAGTCAGAAGTCGTCTACTGGTCAGAATGACTTTACTATATACATATGTTTATCAATACTAATGACTATTCTCCCTCCTTTCCCGTTTTTTTCCTCAGTACTTCAATCAAATATTGACGGTTGTTCTTGAAGTGCTCGATGACGAAGATGTTTCAGTCAGAGAAGATGCTCTTTCGCTGATTTCTGAAATGCTAAAGAGCCAGGTGTGTTACTTACTCAGCCTCATTAATCAATCGTCTTTTAAAACGTTAATGGTGTTATATTTCCAGCTCTGTAAAATTACGAACACCTTTTCTTACTTGTATACATCTCCCCTGATAATTTCAGAAAGATGCCATGGAAGATTCGGTTGAGATAGTGATTGAGAAGCTGCTTCATGTCTCGAAAGACTCTGTGCCAAAAGTGATAGATTGCATGCTCAAACCTTATTCTTGTGCATTCCACCCCATTCTTATATTTTTCATGACTCCTAATATCGTCGTATATGATAATATTCGTTTTAGGTTTCAAGTGAAGCTGAGCAATGTTTGACCACAGTTTTGTCCCAATACGATCCTTTCAGATGCTTAAGTGTATGTAGTTAGAGTTCCCCTCTCGTGGCGTAATCATCTGGTTTTGTTCTTCCTTTGATTGCTAGATAACTTAATCTAAGTAAGTTATGTCGTTGTTTCAGGTTATCGTCCCACTATTGGTAACAGAAGATGAGAAGACTCTCGTCGCTTGCATCAATTGTTTAACTAAAGTAAGATATCTTCATTTTTCCGAGGTTGTTAATACAAAGGTGCTTATATAGGTAGATAAGTCATCAGTTCTCACTGAAACAGACGCATTGCTTCTTGTGTACAGCTTGTGGGTAGGCTCTCGCAAGAGGAATTAATGGACCAATTATCTACTTTTTTGCCTGCGGTTTTTGAAGCCTTTGGGAACCAAAGCGCAGATGTCCGGAAGGTAAAACGAATCGGGAAACTTGACATTTCGACTTCTCGTGTTTTCTTTTGGAACTACCCTGAAATCGGGGATACAAAAGGTTAATAATAATATGTCTCTCTGAGCTCTTTTGGGATTTGTGTCTGTTGCAGACAGTGGTGTTCTGTCTGGTAGACATATATATAATGCTCGGGAAAGCATTCTTGCCGCATTTGGAAGGTCTAAATAGCACGCAGGTTCGCCTAGTGACCATTTACGCAAACAGGATCTCACAGGCCAGAACCGGTGCCCCTATCGACACAAACACCTAACGAGCACAATGTTCGTTGGTTTTCTCCTCTGTGTCTTGGGGGTTAATATTCATTATTGTTCATTTTGTATATGGGTATGTGTATGTCTTTTGTGTGTTTTTCTTTTCTTTTCTTGTGATATTTTTGGTGTAAGTTTGCAAGTTGGGGTTTTCTTCTTGTCCTTTTGTTACAGTGTGCTTTGTTTTTTTTTGTGGGGCGGGAATGTTTTTTCTCTCTCAACACAAAAAAAAAAAATTGCAGTTTTCTAAAACTCCGATTTGAAGTATTAAATTGCATATTCTTATTATATAGAGCTGAATTAAGCAAACATTTGGAAAACCGGATTGTGAATGTTATTAATGATAAAACAAAGAAAAACTCATTAAAATTAAATTCGAAATAAACACACTGAATTAAATACACTAATATCCGAATCAGAACCCGATAAATAAATTTAAAAGACACGATTGGTTTCTCTGTTTATATATCGAAACCTGAACTAAACCCAAACTCTGAAACCTGAAAACTAGGATAAACCGACCGACACGGTCCCGATTCAAATCCAAAGGGTTTGGTGTTTGGTGTTTGGTGTTTTGTATGTTTGGTCAGCTTTTTCGGTTTAGATCTTCTTCTCTCTTTTTTTTCGGTTTTTACATTATATTGGTTGCCTCGACTTTAAGAAATGCTCGACATACACGAACCGAACTCGAAAAACTGATCTGAACATGTAGAACCCGAAATCTGACTCGAAACCGTAACAAACCGGCCCGAATTTGATGAAGAAAGTTAAAAGACCCGATTCAGTTTTTTTGTGGTCTAACTGAAAATTTGAACTCGAACGGGACGGGAAGTCCTAGGACAATGTTGCGTAATTCAACTGGACTATGTACCCATCCCCTTAAAGTTGGTCGCATTGATGTGGGTGTCGGAATAACATCCGATGACTTTCTTCGTCTCTCTCTTTTGCTCTGTCTCTCTCTCTCTCTCATTCAGAGAAGCTGATCATTTTCACCGTCTCTCTCTCTCTTTTTCTCTTTCTTTCTCTCTCTCTGTCACTTGGTTTCTCTTGCAATGGATGCTCGTTCGTTTCTTTTTACGATATTTCTTTTTCTTCCAGTGACATGTTCCGTTTATGAACCAAGTGTCCTAAGGGAAGGAGAAGCTATATCTCCTTCAGGGGAGCGTACTATTATATCTAGTAACAATCGGTTCAAGCTCGGGTTTTTCAACCTTTTCAGCGGAGATAACCGTTGGTATCTCGGGATTTGGTACAATATCCCTGGGAAAACCTTCGTATGGGTAGCGAACAGAAACAACCCTCTCGGCGACTACGAAGGAGGCACACTATCAATCGTTAGGGGTAACCTCGTGATCCGAGATGCTCACAATATCACCATGTGGTCAACAAAGCTAGCAGAAGAAAGTGAGAGCTCTCCGGGGAATGTGGTGGCAGAGCTCCAGGATACCGGGAATTTAGTGGTAAGGTCCTCTGATTCAGACGATTTCTTGTGGCAGAGTTTCGATTATCCGACAGATACTCTAATCCCGGGGATGAAACTCGGAGTAAATACCTCCAATCCCAGAACAGCAGACCTGAAGAGGACTCTCATATCCTGGAGAGACTATGATGACCCGTCAAGTGGAAGCTTCAATTTGACCAGCCGAAATCAAGGTTCCCCGGAGCTTGACATCACGGAGGCTAGTGGCGAGTACCAGAGAAAGTGGGACGGGGAGAAGTTCGTAGGACTACCTAGGGTTTTTAATGTAACAAGGGACAGCCAAGGTGCCACCGCTTGCTTGTACGTGGGAACAAACAACTTCTCAAGACTAAAGATGGACGACACCGGATTACTAATTCAGTACGAGTGGAACCAGTACACGGAAATGTGGAACTTGTCATGGCATTCAGGTAATGGATCATCATGCAGCGAAACATGTATGTATAACGGATACTGTGACATGAACGAGCCAACGAAATGTAACTGTATCAAAGGGTTTGAGAATGGTCCTGATGGGTGCATGAGAAAGCCGCCTCTCAAGTGCGGTGCAAATAAGTTTCACACTCTTCGATACATGCTTTTGACCCCCGGTTGGAACTATAAGGAGCGCAAAAATACCAACAAAGAGAGATGCAAGCAGATGTGCATAGAAGATTGTCAATGCACAGCATTCATAGTAATCAATGGCTTCACCTGCAGTATTTTGATTGGCAACCTCATCGGTCTTCAGCATGCCTCTGACTCTGTTCAAGGTTTAGATATTCACATAAAACTCAACGGTTAGTTTCCATCTCTTTGAATCATTTGCATCTTTTGATTGAGATGGTAATGCGCGAATTGCATAACTTTGAACTCTCAAATTGTTTAAGGATCCGACAACAACATGTTACTCTGTTATATCATCATAACATAACCACATTTCTTTTTGTTTCTTCTTGTTCATTTCCTTTTGCTAGGGAAGAAGAAAAAGAATGTTGGAGTGATAATAGGTTTGGCTGTTGGGATCCCGGTTGCTTTAGTAGCTCTGGCTTTATACTTTTACTGCAAAAAGAAACGAAGTCGAGCAAGACAAGCGGTGGGGGTGAGGCGAAGGGACCCAGGTACACCCGAAGCTGAGCTGATGTCTGATCCGAGACTTCCTCCTCCGATGGACTTTGGTGAGATTTTGCACGCCACCGCCAATTTCTCAAACGAAATCGGACATGGCGGCTTCGGCAAAGTTTACAAGGTAAGAAAGAATAACGGAAAAAGATGTCTGATGATTAGTATGCATGTATTCACGATTGATATTTGGTGGCAGGGTCGTTTACGTGACGGACAAGAGATTGCTGCTAAGAAGTTGTCCGAAATGTCACGTCAGGGGATTGTTGAGTTCAGAACCGAGATTCAGCTGATCGCAAGCCTTCAGCACATTAACCTAGTCCGCTTGATTGGTTGGGCAGTACATGAGGACGAGATGGTGTTAGTATACGAATACCTGGAAAATGGAAGTCTCGAAAGTCATCTATTTGGTCTGTGTATTTAGTATATACTCTATACATGTTCATTATTCTTGACAACAGCAATTTAATATATTGACCCATTTGATCTGCAGGTGGAGGCCAAAGCTCCAGTGCGCTAAACTGGCAGACGAGGTACCAAATCATCAAGGGTACTGCTCGAGGACTTGCTTACTTGCACCACGACTCACGAGTTAGAACTATTCATAGAGACCTCAAGCCTGGAAACGTCCTGCTAAATCGAGAGTTTGTACCCAAAATTTCGGATTTTGGGTTAGCTCGAATCTTTGAAATAAATGATAACGAAGCTAGGACGACACATGCGGCTGGCACTCGGTAAACAATATTCTGAATATATTCTGAATGGATAAGTCTTTGTAGCTTTGTCAGAGTGATTTACACATTTTCATTCATGCAGCCGATACATGTCTCCCGAATATCTTCTGAATGGGCGATACTCTCCACAATCGGATATTTTTAGCTTCGGAGTGATGCTGCTTGAAATTGTAAGTGGCAAGAAGAACATCACCTTCTCCCACTTGCACTCGGAAACCAATTTGCTAAGCTTTGTAAGTGTTTCTTAATGAATTACGGTATTGGTTTATATGAGTTCTCACGACACATAATACGAGTTTGTGATTATTATTATGGAACAGGTGTGGAAAAAATGGGAGGAAGGAGATTGGCAAGAGAGTGTGGATGAGGTCATACAAGATCCGTCACAGTCTCAAGTCCTTAGAAGCATTCAAATTGGTCTCTTGTGTGTGCAGCAACTTGCTGAAGAC